>JAHWFP010204327.1:10541-22877 GCA_023313725.1 Lithobius niger
ATTGTTTGGCACCCCTTACTTTCATTTTTTCAACCAAATAGGATTTTTAGCGTTTTTGTTTTGCATTTTTTTTTTAGTCTGTTTATGTAGCCTTCAGTAGTAGACCCGTAAATGGCACATCCCTATCTTCGTTGTGGCATTAGCCAGATTTAAAAAAAATTTGTTTGCGCCTGCATTGAGTACATCTCTGTGGTGTTATAATGAAGGTGGTGTATTCCAGTTCGCCGAATTTTAATCAGTGTCTTAAATATTTTGGCGAAACAGGAATTCCCGTTTCGCCGAAGAATTAAAATTAGGTGCCTCGCTCGCGCTACTGCGCTGGATGCGGCCAAACATCAGAAACAAAGTATAACATCAGAAACCGCAAATAATCACAAATTCCATCCAAATACGAATGCATCTTTAACGTTTCCAACATCAAATTTCTAAATAATATCTTGATTCGGCAAAACGGGTTTGGCGAAACTGGAATTCGCCTTTCTCCGAGTTTTAATCAAAGCTTAATGATTGGCGCAACGGGTATACATACACCATGAAGGTATGGTTTGTCGTATTTCAATAATTAGATTTTCAATATGTATACTAAGTTTCCATTTGTCGTTGATAATCATCGCAATATATTTTGTCTTTTTAACTTTGTTAGAACAGTGCGTCAGCCATTTTCATTAAAGCCTGTAATATTGCACTCTTCTTAATAATAATTTATTTCAATAGTAAATTAATCAAGCTGCTATCCTCAAAGCTGTGAAAAAGCTTGTGTGAATATATAAAAAATAAAACTTATTAACAATTGATACTATTAATAACACCACTGGGGTTTATTTTACAGATCCATTCAATCTATTTGAAATGGGTATTTTCTTTTAATTATGTCGTTAGGTGCTAGTTGTAGATGGGTTTTACAATTTGTGTATCTTTTATCACATTATTTCTAATTTTTATTTTGAAGTCTTTTAAATTGTTGTACTCCAACATATCATAAAATATTAATAACAAAAAAAAAGGAGCAATCAAGGACGATCCCAGAAACAATCGGAAATGAACGACCATAACTGAAAAGAGTTAAGAGAACAAACGCAACGAATACGGAGCGAGCAGCTAGGCGGATGCCTCTTATCACTAAATGCTTCATCTTGCAGGGGAGAGGGGGGGGGGAGGAGTAGGAAGGGCAGCGACATCTGCAGCAGCAGTCACAGGATAAGAGTTTGACCTTTGAAGGGCGCAATCCAGGCAATCCTACTTCTTGGCTTGGACGACGTAAATTGAATGTGGCCGTCTGTAACCAAGAAAGGACGCAACAGATGGAATCTAATATCGAGATATTCTTCGTGAAGGGACAAGTTGAAGCTGGGATTTAGATGAAAGAAAATTTCGCTGTTGGGATCTGGCTCCGGATTACCCATTATCAAATAGCTCCAAGTTGAGCCTGGACTGTAATAGGAATATCCAGAATTAGACGTAGCCAGTTCAGAGGCGCAATGGCATGTATCCTTCCGCCATTTTTCACGCTACCAAGTAATTGTATCATTCTGTTCAGACTGAGATAAAGAGTTGATTTAGAAAATACGTAACAAGTCAGAATCGCTTTTTAATGCACCATTTTGTCCAATGCAGCAATCGTGGTTCATTAGCTCACAGAAAAATGGGTGGGCCGTTAGTACACGACAGTATTTTAAACTTCACAAGACTTGCGATCAAGAAACCTAAGGTAATCCCCGCGTCCACATTCATCTTATTAGTGTCTCATAATGATACTCACAGTTAGAGACTTTCTTTTTGTGAACGGATGCGTACTCCTTCTTCGACGTTTATGATTTCCTGCATGATTTCCACACCACAGACGTATGGCGTCATTCGCCTAATTATCAGAAAAAAAGTTCATATTTGAAAACCAACCTCCAAAAATTGCATACGGTTAACTCATGGGTGACCCTAGAAGAGGTCGGGTAGAGGCTAAAGGGAGGAAAGCAGGAGAGAAATAAACGCAATGGGAAAGAAAAAGGTGAGAAGAAAGAAGATCAAAGCGAAACAAAATGGCGGCAGGACGAAGACAAAAGTGGGAAAAGTAAGTGAGAAGAAACAAGGAGAAAAAAGGGGACAGTGGTGAAGAAAACAGGAATTAAAAAAAAAAGGCAAGGTAAGGGTTCGTTTATGCAACGAGACTTTTTCGCTCGCCGAAAGCTATTTGCTAGGCAACCGTTATTTATTTACGATTAATTTCCCGTTTCTATTAAATGAATGCGATAATAGACAACAAATTAAATGTATTATAAATAACAACAGACATAGAGAACAAAGTGCAACAGTCATTTTAAACATTGCTACAACATTGTTGCCATTTCACGCTATTTCCAAAATTTGCTATTCTCGCTGAAAAAACAGCTTCTAGCAGTGATCAAACGACGGTAGAGAGAATGCGCAGCGAGAATTCCAAATCCAACATGGCGTCCATTTCGGAGTTATCGAATCGAAGACAAACCTTCGAATGCCGGTATTCAGGAATCTGTCCATTGTTGTGTACTGCAGTAAATATTCTTTTCTTGTTGTCATAAATCGACGCTGTCATGTTGCAAGCATCGTTCGTTCTGTCGCGAGACACGAGGAGAAAATTACCGTCCGCGTTGTCATGGTTACTACGTATAGACAACTCGAAAGCCGCATTCTCCGACAAAAGCGAGAAGCAGCCAGCAGATTTAGTATTGACCACGTAAAAGCTAGTAAGCGAGAAAATTGTCCTTGCGTAAACGCGCCCTAATGCCAAAATGAGAGACCGAAAAGAAAGGAAAAAAGAAAAAGAGAAGGATATGTGAAGAAAGGAGACACTGGATTACATTTCTATAACCTTAAGCGAGATGTTTGGCGTTTTACGCATAATTGTGTACAGAGAACAGCAAAAACTAAACATTTGACGTCCCTTCAGGATATGAGTTCGCATACTGGGTTTGTTATTGTAAGATAATTAGCTTGTAAACAGAACCGCCAATTTTAAATCATAATTGTGTTGTCATCCAATCCGTCTACTAAATGAATTCAGAGAAGCTAGTTAATTAACCACGAGAGATGACCTAACGACTTCATCATTATGCATTTGTCAAGTACCTTAGGCTAAGAGGAATTTATATAACCTGATCTTGTGCCGATATGTGTGTTTAGTGTCATTACAGTGGTTATGGTATACGCTTGAAAGGCGTTAAGTAATTATCATTGTTAAAAAGCTACATTAGCAATTAAAATATTTGTTGATGTTTCTAATTTTCAATTAATTAGTGGGTTAGACCGGAGGCAAAATTCATAATTTCGGTCAATCGGTCAATAGGGGACGTGACATGCCTTCCAGAATTTGAATTCCAAACTTGGAACTGTTTTAGTGAAATTAGCTTAAGTTTACAAGAGTGGAGAATATTATGACGTTTCTCCTGTTGTCATCTCATCCCCCCCCCCCCCCCAGGGGATAAAAGATTAAAACACCAGTTTCCATATTTAGTGCACAATAGTAAAAAGAAAGGTATTTTAAGACACCTGGCTTTCCGACATTTACACGACACTAAATACTGACCACGATTAGGTTTATTAAGGAGAGCTTAGGAATGGAGGCATTGTCACAAATACGTTTGGGAAAAATAACTAGTTTAGGATTGCTGCAAGTTGCCTTTTTTGAGCCTTTGCATATCCTTTCCACTTTTATTTGAGTGAATAGATTGCTTATATTATTTGTAAGTTGCGTCCTTTCATGTTATGCATCATAGCTGAGAGTATTGTTGTGGTGACTGTAAATATAGCTCTAACGATACAAAGATCAAAAGGGTTTAAAGGGTTTAACGAGCGTTAACCACTCCTGGTCATCTGCCCGAAGCCCCTATGTCTGCAACAGCCAGATTCCCAGGCGGTCATCCACCCAAGTATCAATCCAGCCCAATGCTGCTGATACAAAGATAAGAAACGATGAACAATGACCTTCCGCTTCCCCAAATTTTCCCATGCCCATCCAAGGGTACATCTTGGAATATTCAGTGTTAATTTCTGCCAAATGAAGAAATTTGCCCAGACATCAAGAGAGATCGTAGTTCTAGTCTAACTACCGAAAATACTTCTTCTCTAACCGCATTGTTAAAATACGGAATGAATTGCCAAAAGATGTTGTCACGGCAACTTCTTTAAATGGTTTTACAGGCAAAACTTGTGGGTGTTGGCCTGGAGAGGCATCTGTGCTGGTCATGATGAATTATATAATTTTTAACTAAGTATGTTTAATTAATTTGTTGATACGACAAGTCATCCCAAGAAACTATTTATAAATTGTGTTTTTATCTTGCATTTTTGGAATTGTGTTTTTTCCCCATTGAACTATATAGGAATTGTGTTTTTGTCTTATTTTAGTCTATGTAGGTAACCATCAATTTTTAATGTGGGAGGAGTATGAGTGATTAGGTTGTCCTTCTCTTGCCACTACGGCAATAAATTTATATTATATTACAAATTTCAACGAAATTATTCCTCATGTTGCTTGATGAATGTAAACCACCTTGAATTTGAATTGTTACTTGTTTTTTTGTGTGTGTATTTTCTGTGCAGTAGTTCTGGGTGAAATGGGTTTGTTTCCTGCATTTCTTTTTCTCTAAAAAAATATCTGGTAATGTTCAAAATTGAGCCGGTTCAGCCATACAAGCATTAATTGCTTCGGCGGACATAAGGCTTCTCAAAATTAATTTAAAAATTACATACTTACCTATAAAATTAAATTATTACTACCACCTTGATTTTATGCTTCGAGGTATTAAGTAATTTAGATCTATCCACCCTTAACTAACTGCAGAGAGAATAGAAATTGAGAATCATGTAGTATGCTGGCAAAAAGTGGGGTTGTAATTGGAAGTTGGGGGAAGGGGAGTGAAGTTGGTAACCATTGTGCGGTGTGGTCCATTAACTAGACTGTTAAACTTCAAACCCATGGGCATACATGGTGGTCCATAAAAAAAATGGAACGGCAGAATTTGTCTAACCCCAAAATTTTTTTTTTAATTTCAAAAGGTTATTGAAAAAAAGAGTTTAAATATTGACCACTTTTCTGGATTCAAAATTCAATTCTGATCCCCAGCCAAGTGGGTCTTGTGTTTCGAAATTTTTCAAAAAGAAATTACAGATTCTCTAGGTTATTAGTATAGTTCTTCATGGCTACGCCGAATGAAAGTTGAAATTGATTGAATGGTCACTTTCACAAATTTCGAAGAAATGACACCCACTTTTTTGAATTCAGAATTCGATTTTGGAACCAGAAAAGCAGACATTGCTTCAACTTTTTTTTTCAAAAAAAAAAAAAATCTTGACCATAAAAAAATTGCTGCTGTTGCATTTTTTTTAGCCACCCTGCATACATTTCAAAGATTTTTTTTTGGCATTCGAATTTGATTACGGCGAAAAAAATATTTCGTTAGCATGCAAATTTAAAATAACATTTTTTTTCACTCCATCCTAATAGTCTACAAAATCAAGTATCCTACGCAGTTACCCTTGCGGGAACCGATTATTGTTGTCTCAAAATTAATTAATCTTAAAAAGCACTTGAAGAATGCTGCAAAATAAGAACCTAAAAGTGCACACATAAACACATTCAAACTCAACGTTTGGGTCATCTCAGAGCCATTATCACGAGTAGCCAGTGAAAACAAATTATAAAACCACACAAGAACCCACGAGCCACGAGTACACATAAACACATTCAAACTCAACGTTTCAGGTCGTCTCGGAGCCATTATCATGAGTAGCCAGTGAAAACAAATTATAAAAACACACAAGAAAGTCACGAGTTAATTTGTTTTTATCGGCTAGTCTTGATAACGGCTCTGAGATGAGCCGAAACGTTCAGTTTTAATGTGTATATGTGTGCACCTTTAGGCTTTACTTTGCAACAGTCTCAAATGTTGTGCGCAGGCAATTTTAGAATCAACGTTCTTGAAAAAAAAAAAACACGAAACAATGACAAAAATTAAACACTTTATTTCGAACTTACGAAACATTTCTTTTCTGTACACTGTATTTTCTTTTCAGTTATATACACATATTTAATTGGAAATGTGGCACACACTCAGCATTAACAATTACAACACAGAACCAGCCTTTGGAGGAAGAAATACTGATATAAAATATTACAACTAGAACATGGGTTTAGCCATTGTCATTTGTACTTCGTTTGCAATAAAAAATAACAACATTATTCCTTTTAATACCAACCATCATGTTCAAGTGTATCAACAAAATGAATAAAAGTATGGTCCAGAAACTCATCATTAAGATGGCAACTTCGCAAAAAAAAAGATAGAATCTGGAGAAAATGAATGGGTAATTTAAAACGTAAAAGCTCCTCTAATTCGACATTCCACGACAAGCCAGTTAGTTTTTAGGTCTCGTTAGTTTAGTTAATTACAAAAAAATAATTCTTTGCATGATGAAGTCACGACATATTACACAACCTAGTGGGGTTGTATTAATTTTGAATTAAGCGTAATTTTCTTCATGTATAGAACCTAGTTTCATACATCCCCTTCTGAATGGCCCTTTATTTTCTACTACGCCTAAAAGGCCATTAAAAACCACTATGGCACTAAAGTCAGTTGGTGAAAAGACTACACACGTAAAATAGAAAGCTTCCCACTGTGATTTACCAATGTTTAATGACAGCAAAGCTGCAAATGTACTGATAAATGCAAATCCAATCCCGTTGTTGATGCATGAATTAATAGAATGTTTTCACACAGTTGCAAATTGGACAACGTGAAAGCAGCTACGTGAGAGCAAACAGCTCTAATAAGGAATAATTACTTCTTGAATAGTAAATTCAAGACATATTTTCAAGAATATTTGCCATAGGTTGCGAATTCGTGGGAGTGAATAGCAATAAAATAGCATTAGAACTCAGATTTTTTTTAATGGAACATTACAAATTGGGTGAGAAACCATACATCTGTGTTTTAGGAGTAGTAATTATTTCTGGTTCGGATCCTGCAATGATCATGGCATTAAAATTTTAACACTTGTCCGGCATTAAATCCATCTTGCTTTCCAAGCATTCTTGCACGTAGGATTTAAATCTTAGGTCTTTGGATTTAAATTCTTTACTGGAAGTGAGACAAACAGTTTAAATTATATACTTAAATCTGTATTAGGTGCCATAAAAATATATATTAAAAAATAATGCTTTCACGCTGTAACAAAATAAATGTACCTTTTTTTTTTACAAAATCTCTTTACATAATTTGATCCATCAGAAATAGGATTACTCAATATCATGTTTGAGAAAACAAAAACAAACAAAAAAACTGGATCAAAATATGCATAAAACGTTCCACATAAAATAGTTTTGCAAATATATTAGAGAATTTGATAAAAACAATTAAAAAAAAAACAGACCTATCACAACATTTTTCTTTCATCTTGATGTCACTCGCTGTGTCTTTACATAATTACTTTTGACTTTTAAAATCCCAATCTTTATCGTAAATCAGCATTAAATCCTAGCGTGACTTATATTACATTATCTACAAATGGCTTAGATCCAACTTGATAAAAGGAAGAAACTGATTGATATGACACACGGTTTAGTTTTTTCTCGTAGACAGTTTTATACAAAAAAAAATGATTGCAGTTATCAGATTCTGAATCCATTGATTACAACACATGCGATCATAGCTCTTGATTAGAATTGATCAGAAAGTTTCTCCTTTACAAAGGTGCCATTTGGAACATCAAAATCGCTGAACACTAGAAACACAATAAAATGACAAAGTAAAATGTCAGTATGCCTGAATGTTGGTGCTGCAATATTTCTGCAGCTCAAAAAGGTTCGTTTGCGGCATAAACAAACATGCACCAAGTTTCATCACGTTAAATGTACAAAGACACAGACAGCCAGTAGTCTCATGCAACATTCAATATTGGAAAGTAATCACTATTCGTTATCTACGTTATCTCTCTTACATTACCCACATGGAACTTCCATACGGTATCACCAAATTATTTCAAACAGGACACGAATTGATCGGTTCGATTATACAGATGGATTCTTCCAAGAAAAAAAATTCCAAGAAAGATAACTCCAGCGTGCTTCCCTTTTCCAAGAATGATGATAGAAACTGTAATCTATGCTGCTATTCCTATTTTATATTTGTATTTGCATTTAATTCTTTAAAGTCGATAAAAAATACTATACTTTGTAGGTATTTAATGGCTGGATGATTACATTTAATGCAAATATATAATAAACGCTGCATTAACAATTTACTGTATGTAGATGAATGTAGGTTATGTTTTTCCAACGAGTTTCGTTTCTTCTTGCTGAAGTGGCCCTTCCAAGTTAGTTGTGCGTTTTTGATAGAGGACTGATGCCTTTCCAAGTAATCGAAGAATAATGGCATCCTAGGACAACAAAAATTTCATTACTGTACAGAAAATGCCATGATGTACATACACAATGAAAACCCAAATATTTGGAGCTAGCAGGATGGAAACATAAGTTCACATTAATAGGTGTAACCAATTAAAACAGACAAACCTGAAGGCATGCTATATTGTTTTAATATGTAAAATGATGGCTTAAAACTTAACAAGCACAAAACCGGAATGGTTTGAGCAAGTCAAAAAGCAGAAACTACTGACTGTTTGCAGCTCCATTCTGCTGAATGTTAGACACTCAAATTTAAGCATATTAATGGCAGTTGATCACTTGTAATCGAGCTGCTCTCATCCACAGAGACCAGTAAGAGACTGTTTCGCCCTTGTTTGTACTTAACAGGAGAGCAATGACACCTTTTTCTCAACTGCCATTAGTACTGGCCTAAAACTGGATGCCTAAAAGAAGCAGTAGTTCCTTCTTTTTAGCTTGCTTAAACCAGTCCGGTTTTGTGCATAGATTTGCACCAGCAAGGTGCCTTTGCTCTCATCTATTGACGAGCCCAAACAAGGGGTGAAATAGTCATCTAGAGATCTTTGTGGGTGAAAGCAGCTTGATTACAAGGGATGGCTTAAAATATGGCCAATAACTCAAAGATTTTAAGAAATGTGCCACAGTGATTAAAATGATGAATGAGGTAGAAGAATCAAACAAATTTGCTGTCCTTTGACCTATCCCCCTTCTCTCCCCCTCCCCCCTCCAATGGATTTATGTCACTTTCCGGCTGCATCCATATACAATATCATCTGGAGATACTGAAATATTTCAGATAAATGGGTCAGTGTACTTGACCAGGAATGTAGAAAAGATATGTCGTAGAACTTCGAATATGACCCTCACATTTTAATTTTTTTAACGGGACGGAAAGCCAGTGGGCTCGAGATTGGTTAAATAAATACGGATGCAAACCTATTTACGTTGCCTTTTGGACTTTTATGTCAGACTGCCTGAGCGGAGAAATCAAAGGCCAAGGTTCTACCGCTGAGCCAGACTGACACAGCCAAAAAGAAACGTCCATAGGCCGTGTCAGTCTGGCTCAGCGGCAGAACCTTGGCCTTTGATTTCAAAGGTCCTGGGTTCGATTTCTCCGCTCAGGCAGTCTGGCATTTAAGTCCAAAGGCAACGTAAATAGGTTTGCATCCGTATTTATTTTTCCTCACATTTTAAAACAAGCAAGCTTAAGACTTTTTTTTTTGGCTACATTTTATACCAGACTAATTGCTAAAAAGAACCGGAATCAACCAAGGAGGTACCACAACATTATATCACAAAAAAGGTCTAAACATTCCAATGAAAGAATAACAATTAAAGGTTTATGAAGTGTCCCAAAGCTAATTATTTCTTTATGCATTAGCCAGGAGTAAAGTGTAGCTAGCCTTCTTCCTGGCTTAATCATTATTATTAATTTTTTTGTGTGTAGCGGTACGTCTAAACTAGTAAGCCATTCAAAGTTTTCAAAACTATTTGGCCCACATCTTGGTGAAAACGAAAACAATTGATGCTACACCCGTACTGTATTTAGCAGACTCCATTATAAATATTCCTTGTCGTCACCAGAATCTCTCTTCTTGCCAGGTGTCCGTAATGGTGCAGAAATACAAAAAAACTTTCAAATTTAAGAAAACACACATTTGCACCTGTAAATCATATTACTTATCTTACACCACAGAACAGTCAAATATCAGAGAATACTATATTGTTGAGACTAGGGTAAGAAACTTGTACTGTTGCAGAATGGCTAATAAAAGTGTGAGGAGGGCATCAATGAAGATAGATATTTTCGCCCCTTGTAACTGCTGTATGAGAATGATTTTAATGTACTGTGTACAACAGCATGCAAACTTCACCACAAAAAATATTTGCTATCACAACTAATGTGTGTACAGTGTGTATTCCACCACCTTCCCTCACACTCTTACTTACTAGTTAAATATAGCCTGATTGAGGTTTCCTGTGGATTCAGTTAGGAACCTAATGACAAGTGATTTGGTAAGTAGTGAACATAAACATAAATTTAGTTTCACTTCCAAAATGTTCCTGCTACGAACAAATAAAAGGAACGTCTGTAAAGAATACTTATGTAAACTGACGTAATCCTGCAACAATCCCCTAACCCAGGATTTTGCATTTTTGCTCCCTTGCAGCGAACCAGTTGCAATTCCTTTTCGTCTGTGGGTCGATACATTACCCACAGGTTACCCGTGCTTGGATTTCGGCGGCACGGGTCAGGTATGGGTAACCAGTAAAAAGTGCGATACATGCGGGTGACCTGTTACCCAAGTGTCCAAATTTAATTTTAACAACTAAATTCAGAAGAATCGAGAGCCTATGGTTTAGTGGGTTTAATTCATAATTTTAGTTGTTGTCACCATTATTTTGTAAGGCATGGTAGGAGATGTCGATTTTCAACGACACGAAGCAAAACAAAGGAGGCTTTATTTCAGGGTTGGAAATAATCATGATTATTTTACAGTAATCGGATTATTTTGATTATGATAACAGGAGATATTAGATTTTAATAACACATAAGATTACAACAATAATTATGACATAGTTGATTACAACAATAAAGTTAAAGTTGTTTTAAAGTTTAGAACGTGATTACCACGTATAACTTTCAATGTTAACATGTGCACTGCAGTAACTATTATTACAGTAAAAATACTTAGTAAAGTCGGTGAGGTGTTGTGGCACAATGACACATTCCTCACACATGAGCCGATTAAATGAACACAGTTACATCAGCTTCAGTTGCTACCTAGAAGTACATAAGTTGCAAAGTCCTTTAGTTTTTTTTCCTGGATTTAAGAGGTTGAATGTTGCCATTAATTTTCCTACTTTGATTTTTCCTAGTCGGTTTTATATTTTTGTATGGATTAGGCCGTAACAGTAGACAACACACGTTCCTGACTGCAGAAGTGTCAAGAGCTGTGTACTTTCTTTTGGGTTGTTTAAGTTCTTTTGTGCTTGTATATCAACAGTTTTGTGTCAACCTGGTCCTTGATTATAATCGGGTGAATTTCAATTTTAATCAAGTGATTATAATCGTGATTAACCCTGCTTTATTTCCAACAAAATCACGACTCATGCATGCTGAGAAACAAGCGACTGCTTTAGCCGACATATAGATGTTTTACCTGTATGGGTACGGGTTTACCCGTGGGTTGAGCTAGGTTGGGTAGGATTATTTTAGTTGCGGGTTGGGTACCAAACAAAAATGTACAGGTTGTATTGGGCTCATTATATTGCTTACGCGCAGATCTACAATACAAATACATGGCTCTTCCCCTATTGCTTAATGCAATACCCAAGTTATTAAAAGTATTTTCTATGCATTTCCCATGCACATTTACATAGTTATAATACCTTTCTTTAGCATTTTATTATTCAGAGTGGAGAAGAGTCATTCTGAATCTAAGCCCATGTATTTTGGTGATCAGCCCAATTACCAATCCAAAGACATGCTGAAAACAAAGTCTGACAAGGGGAAACATAATGATGTTTACAAGAAATGAATCCCTGCATAACGATCCAAAAAACTTCCTGGGAGGAAACAAACACCAGCTCCAGCACGATATGAAAAAAAGTTGCTTCTATTATTCAGCCGCCATTGTTGTTGTGACCATTGACTACCTTGCAAACTGGTACAAACAAACTGCCAACCCTAAGAAGATAGCTGAGTAAGAGATATCATCCAAATAGTTTAAGAAATTGTTACTTTTTTGTTACGTTTTATTGTCATAGGCGATGGCTAAAGACCAGAAATTTATTAACTTCATCAAAATTAAAGCTATTGTTGTTATCTTTAAACTGTTTAAGAAGCCCGGATCAGTCTGGTCAAATCCGATCACACTACATCTCCACACTGCGTGTATTTTGTTGTTCGTTCTGTT
>JAHWFP010204328.1:0-32637 GCA_023313725.1 Lithobius niger
GCCCCCCCCCCTTCTTCCTTCAATAGTTGTGGTGCCTAACATTGCAGTTTTCGATCAGAACTTGTTCAGGTTTTACATTTCCAATGTGCTCTTGGCAAAGCTCTCGAGTACAGCTTTAATTCAAGCCGTTAAAAACTCAGCTAGTTACAGTTGACTCAAGTTCAAATCCAAAAGACCGTTTCCATCACGATCCATCAATCCGTTTCAGAACCCCAAAAGCTCAACGGCTCCAACGGTCCAGAATCTAGCCCCTCAGAGCGCAGCAGCTCCCACCGATCAGGGTAAAACCCCTAGTCCCTCCTTGCGTAAGGCCAATTCAGATTGGTACAGTTTCCTTTAAAGCCCCATTGTGGAGCAGCTTGGCCCAGGAGAAAGCACAAACTTCCCTCCTCAAGGCAGCCTGCCTCTCTTGCCGCCGAAACAGGTAGTCGTCGCTGCCGTCCGCGCCCTCCTTCTCCCATATATACCACGGGCCCTGCGTTCCCTCACTAGCATAGCTCAAGACTCAAAGGCTAGAGATGTCCAGTCCAGTGTTGCCATGCCGGGCAAGGTAGTAGTTTTTAGATAGTAACTAGTTTAAAACTTGAATTTTTATTTTGGAACTTTATTTCTAAATTATTAGTCTTAAATTTAAACTTAACCTCTAGCATTTGAATTTATGGATAAGTCAACTGCCATCGGCATTTCTGGCCTAGGACTACCATAATTTAAGGGTTTAAGGTCCCCTTCCTAAAAACCGATTATTTTTCTATTTATGTAAACTCAGTGTTTACAAAATAATCAAAAGATCACCGAGATCTAGCATGTGTTATCGTTGAAGCAAGAGTTTTCAAAAGGTAGTTTTCCTTAAAATGCTAATCTAGATTCAGTGTGATAGATTGAAGTGATTTTAGGCAAGAGTTCTAATTTCTTTCAAATGACTGTTTTACTAAATGCAAAGGGTCATCATGTAATTCAGAGGGTTGTGATAGCCCAAACCGACTTTTCTAGTCCAAATTGTATTGCGAACTTAATTCAGTTCTGTGACGATTTTATTGTAAATCAAGTGT
This sequence comes from Lithobius niger, assembly GCA_023313725.1. Lineage (NCBI taxonomy): Eukaryota > Metazoa > Arthropoda > Chilopoda > Lithobiomorpha > Lithobiidae > Lithobius > Lithobius niger. The sequence goes on from JAHWFP010204328.1 coordinate 1,050, forward strand.
TTATTTTAAAGCTTCAGTTTTCTGTAACCAACTAGTTACTTAAGTGTTGTGAAAATAAATTTTCATGTTTCATTAAAACCACAAAAGAAAGTTGTTTTAAATGACAGTTTGACTTCCGAGTCCGATTTAATTTGCGTGGGTTAATTACAAATCATTTTTATTTTAACTCCTAAGTAGGCATATTAAACACACCCCATCGTGGTGGCAGTGAATCGTGATAAGATAGGGCATAAAAGTTTAGTTGGGACGTTGACGTTTTTCTCCTAACCGTGCAGTAGACACGCTATGCTGTTTTTCCGTGAAAGTAAAAACCGCCACTTATGAACTATTCTAAATATACCGCAACTTCACCAGATTGTCGGTGCTATAGACAGTAGGCACCTCAAGACCCTGTAAGCGCCGCTACACTCCACCACTGGTTTAACTTTTAATCAATAAAAACTCAACTGTTTGTTAATTAAACAAAATACCTACTCATGGTATCTGCATTTGTATGTGACTTTCCAGGTTTGTACTTGACTTCATAGTCATAGTCTTGAAGAGTAAGAGACTCCAACGCAACAATCTGGGATTTTTGCCAGACATTTGTTTCAGCCAGTGAAGGGGGTTGTGGTCTGATTCAATGAGAAACTTGGTACCATAAATGTACGGACGAAGTTTCGCAACGGCCCATACCACAAGCACATTCCTTCTCTGTAGTTCCAAAATGTTGTTCCCTCACTGTCAATTTGCGTGAAGCATAAAGACAGGGATGTTCTTCACCATTGAATACTTGGAACAAAATTACACCCATACCTCGTTCAAAACAGTCACACTGTAAGATAAAAGTTTGACTGAAGTCGGGAGCTCTCAGACTGGAAACGTCACTAGAGATTGTTTCAAGGAGTCAAACGCTGTTTGTTTAGACTCATCCCATAAAACGGGATCGGATGCTTCCTTTTTCAAGGAGTCGATTAGACACGCACAGGTTTCAGAGTAGTGATTGATGTACCTTTGATAGTACCCTACTAAACCTAGAAAAGAACGGACATTCTTCTTAGTTTGTGGCCTAGCGAATTTTTGCACGGCCAAATCTTTCACTTCAGAAGGAGTTCGAGATCCTCCACCAACTTCATGGCCAAGAAAGGTGGCTTTGCTGCAAGCAACATGCGACTTCTTGGCGTTAACCGTAAGCCCGGCTTTCTTGACAGCAGTAAGAAAATTAAAGACATGATCAAGATGTTGTTGCCACGTTTCGGCACCAACAGCGGTGTCATCTTGAAAAGGAGTAACGTACTCTTCCATGCCCCTAGTGACACCCTCCATCAGCTTTTGAAAGCAGAAGTGAGCATTCTTCATCCCCATGTTCATCATAAGGGGAGCAAACTTCCCAATGGGAGTTGTAATCGTGGCAGCCAAAGAAGCTTGCGGCGTCAAACGCACTTGCCAAAATCCTCTGTTGAGGTCAAAAATGGAGATGTATTTCCATTTTGCAGCTCGTTCAATGCATTCCTCGATGTTGGGAATGGGGTAGTCTTTCGTGACGGTATTATTGTTCAATTCACGGTAGTCTGCTACCGGACGTGGGCTGGCATCTTCCTTTTGAACAATAATCATGGGAGAACCGTGTTGTGAGACGGTTTCAACAATTAAACCCAAATCAAGCATCCGCTTAATTTCCGTAACAATCAAGTCACGTTCATACTTCGCATGGCGATAGTATTTGCAGGGCTTCATGTGTGGATCAATTAATTCGACATCGTGAGTAACCAGGTCGTTCCGGCCAGGCAAAGTGGAGAAAACACCATCCACTCATTCAAAAACGTTGAGCAAGTCGCTCTTCTGCTGTTCTGTTAAAGCGCCCATTTTCTTAAAAAGGACCATAGCCTCCTTAGTAGTAAGGTGGCCTTCTCCAGGCTGACCTGTCCAAACATGGTCAAGGTGAGCAGAGTCACGTTCGTCTGAAAAGTCATAGTTAGAAGCTCCTTCCCTAGGCAAATAGGGTTTGAGGAGGTTGACATGATAGAACGTCTCCTTCTGAGCACCAAACCATTTTTTTAATAGATAGTTTGTGTCAGACAATCTTTTCAACACCAAACATGGGCCATCCCAATAAATATCCAACTTATTGGTTTTGGAAGGTTTAAGCACCAAAACTTTATCTCCCTCTTTGAACTTACGTTCAGTGGCCTTTTTGTCATATAATGACTTGTTTTTAAGTTGTGGCTTCGTGATATTTTCGTGGCTTCGTGATATTTTCTTGAGAAATCTCAAGGGAATATTTGAACATCTGGAGTAAATCCAGAATGTATTCAAGAACGCTTGGGTGAACGACAGGCTCAACCCATTGGCTTTTAACCAACTCCAGTTGGCCTTTGATGTTACGGCTGTAAACAAGCTCAGCAGGAGTGAAGCCGGTGCTCTCATGAGGAGCGGTTCGAAGTGCAAACATTGCTCCGGGCAAACACCTTTCCCAGTCTTCAGGATGCTCATGGCATACTGTGCGCAGCACTGCCTTTAGTGTGCGGTGAAAGCGTTCGGCGCTATTCGATTTGGGGGTGGTTGACGCTGGAATTGATACATTTAATTCCACATTTTTCTAAAAACAACGTGGTGAGTTCAGAAACGAAGGGTGAGCCCAGGTGGGACTGGAGCTCTCCTGGAAATCCAAGTCGGGAAAATACTTGTAGGAGTGCATCTACTACACTCTGGCTGTTAGCCTCTTTAAGGGGAACAGCCTCAGGGAATTTTGTTGCAGGGTCAAGTAGGGAAAGAATATACTTAAACCCAGCCTTGCTGGTAGGCCTAATTGGACCAACAATGTCAATAACATACCTATTGAAAGGCTCTCCATCCATGGGTACAAGTACCATGGGAGCAACAAATTTTTGCCCTGTCTTGCCATTTTTCTGGCATGTCATACATGTCTGTACAAAAGTCTCAATATCGGTGAAACAATGTGGCCAGTAGAAATTTGTCAAAACACGGTCTTTGGTTTTTGACCGGCGCAAATGGCCTGCCCATGCATTGGCATGCGCTGTATCCAATACAAAATCTCTACATTCCTTAGGAAGCACTAACTGTCTCTTAATTAACGGCTTGCCTAAAGGATGAAAGGGCTTTCTGAAAAGCAAACCTTTGTCGACAAAAAATCGTTTGTTTTCGTCCTGTTATTCTAAAAGACCATCAGCAGTCTTCCAACATTGAGCCAAAGTCGGGCATTCAATTTGCATCTTAGCAAAAGTAGTTTTATCGATATCCAAAAGTTTTGAAAACTGGTCTGTTTGTGGCCCTAGTATTGCCTCATCTAAACGATCTACTCTACGATTGACAAAACCCTCGGGGGCTACTCGTGGGGGAACCTTCACTCGCTGAACAGTCATCATCACTTGATGCTAACTCACGATAATTGAGTCGTAAAAGTGGGAGCTGCTGCTGACCGTTACGCGCTTGTGAACGAGTCACGGCGTTTGCAAAAGGAGGTAAAGTTTTTAGTCCCCTTTCTTCCAGAATTGTCTGGGAAGGAATGCCTAAAAGCATCTGGAAATGCTCACCTATGTGGTCGGTGACCAAAGCCTCTGTGGTTAAAGGGCCATAGGGCGTCTGCACATCGATCTTTGCGATGGCGTGGGCTGTAGTCTGCTCGGTGAGCGCGTTACTACAGTGGGTGTACTCACCCGTGAATTGGTGTGGTTTAACCAAATCCCTCGAAATAACGTCGTGTGTGGACCCAGTGTCCCTAAGCACTAAACACTTACCACCGTTAACGCTCCACTCGTGGATGTGCTTTGACAATACAACTTCAGGAGGTTGGCTAATAATAAAGTTGTTACTAGCTGGGGGAGCTCCAGAATTACTAGACTCTTGGGCTAGGCGTGCAAAACAATTTTTGCTAACGTGTCCGGGTTTTAAACAAAAAAAACACGTGCCATCGTTGGCTCTTGGCCTACGTGGTTGGTCGAATGCTTTATTAGCATTTTGGCTGGCAGAATCCCCACCAGAGGAGTCAGTTTGACCTTCTGCAGAACCAGCCGGTTTAGCTGCAGGACGGCGGTTTCGATTACCGTTACGAGAATTAGACGAAGCCTTAGGGGCTTGGCTGGCTGGCTGTGCGCTAGTTTGCACTTTACCAGTTTTAACAGCAACATCATTGGCGATTTGCTTGTTGCGTGTGGTGTACTCATCACACAGTTTGGCTGCTTCCTGTAGCGTCCCAGCTTTAATCTGGTCCGGCAACCATTTTCTTAAACCCACTGGGCAAGATTTGTAAAATTGCTCTAATAAAATTAAATTAGACAACTTGTGGAAATCGCCGTTAACTCCGGCAAGAGACAACCATCGGGAAAACAAAGTCTCGAGCTCAAACGCGTGCTCGTGATACAACTGGTCTTGTTCTGCGAAATGCAGATTGGACGGACTCCTTAGTCTGTACGAACCTTTCAAGTAATTTTATTTTAACCTGATCGTAATCATGCATAGTAGCTGTGCTCATTTGATCGCACACCTTTACTAAAATTTCGCCTAACACAGGTTGCAAACCTACCACCCATTCACTCTTTGGAATACGTTGAGTTTCCATTGTTCCTTCAAAGATTTTCAAATACGAATTGATTTCCGATTTCGGATCCCAATTATTTAATAACCTAACGGCGTGGGAAATTTTTCCGGGCCTTTGACCGAATTTACACTTGGCAAAACCTGTACTGGATTGGTACCGTCATTACCGTTTACAGCTCTCAACTTGGCTAATTCTCTTTGTCTATTAGCAAGTTCTAACTCGTGTTCGAGTTTTTTAATCGCACGCGCCGTAGCAGCATCGCTAGTCTGGGCGGCGGTCTCTCTAATCATTAAATTGTGGGCGCGAATCTTGTCGGCCTCACGTGCGGCATGAGCACGAGCTTTTTCAGCTTCGTCTAATTTTAAAGCTTCTAGTTTCAACTGTTCGGCTTTAAGAAATAGTTCATTCTCCTTGAGAGCGATCTCTTTTTTGGCCAAAATGGCAGCATCACGCTTTTCTGTGGCACTGAGCAGCTCGTTTGACAGCTCATCCAACGTGAGTTTATCATCGTTAAACGCTATTTTAATAACATCTACGGACTCATGTCTAGTGTCGCAAATAGTTAGACCTAAATTCAAACAAGCTTTCTTTAAGTCTTTGTAATGAATGTGATCGAGAATAGCTTATAATCCCTCCATGTTGAAGGTTTAGATTAATTCAAATTTTAAAGAAAAAAAAAACGTTCTAGTTTTAAATCTTTACAGTTGAAATTGTAGCCGCAAAATTAACTCTCTTAAAGTTAAAAAGAGAGAGTACTTAAACACTTCTCTTATAACCTAATCCAGTCAGGGACACATAAATACACTCTTATATTACCTAAGCACTCAGGTGGATAATTAAATACATAAAATGCATGAAACAAACACTCGGCTTGGTAACCGGACTATACCCATGTGCACCAACCTGAATTTTATGCACAATCGCTGTGCGGTCAGTCTATCCAATCCCCATCGACGATCGGATCCAAATTTTGTCGTGGTCGCACTTCCAGATGAAATTCGAGCACTTGCACTGAGTTATCCAAGTTGAATGTCCAGTGGTTCACTGTGGGAGCACTGCGTCCTTGGTGAGGCCAGTTTCTCGGGTTGAAGGAATCATCTGCCTTCCAAAGGCGTGCCTGCTGCTTCACGGGTTGTGAAGGGAGGGTTGCTGCTTCCCGGCTCCAGCTGGATACGGGTTACTGTTTTGCCTTTTGTTAACGTGAGGCTGACATCTGATTCTGTAGCTTTTTGACGTTGCTACTGACATCTGTGGGGGTTGCAGTTTAAGTTGTACTGCGACATCTTCTTAAGATGAACTGGTATAGTAGTATGGCAGGGGAGGAAGGAGTGTAGTGGCACACCACCTTTAAATCCCACCGCTGCCACCAGTTTTGTAGCGGCGCTTACAGGGTCTTGAGGTGCCTACTGTCTATAGCACCGACAATCTGGTGAAGTTGCGGTAAATTTAGAATAGTTCATAAGTGGCGATTTTTTCGTTCACGGAAAAACAGCATAGCGTGTCTACTGCACGGTTAGGAGAAGAGCGTCAACGTCCCAACTAAACTTTTATGCTCTATCTAATCATGATTCGCTGCCACCACGATGGGGTGTGTTTAAAATGCCTACTTAGGAGTTAAAATAAAAATGATTTGTAATTAATTAACCCATGCTAATTAAATCTGACTCGGAAGTCAAATTGTCGTTTAAAACAACTTTCTTTTATGGTTTTAATGAAACATGACAATTTATATTACAACAAGTAACTAGTTGGTTACAAGAATAAACTTAAGCTTTTACATAAAGCACTCTTGATTTACATTTAAATCGGCAAGATTAGAACTGTATTAAGTTCACAAAAATGTGGACTAGAAAAGTCGGTTTGGGCTATCACAACCCTCTGAATTACATGATGACCCTTTGCATTTAGTAAAACAGTCGTTTGAAAGATAATAGAACTCTTGCCTAAATTCACTTCAATCTATCACACTGAATCTAGATTTGCATAATAAGGAAAACTACCTGTTGAAAACTCTTGCTTCAACGATAACACATGCTAGATCTCGGTGATCTTTTGATTATTTAGTAAACACTGAGTTTACATAAATAGAAAAATAGCCGGTTTTTAGGAAGGGGACCTTAAACCCTTAAATTATGGTAGTCCTAGGCCAGAAATGCCGATGGCAGTTGACTTATCCATAAATTCAAATGCTAGAGGTTAACTATAAGTTAAGGCTAATAATTTAGATATAAAGTTCCAAAATAAAAATTCAAGTTTTAAACTAGTTACTATCTTAACTACTACCTTGCCCGGCATGGCAACACTCGGACTGGACATCTCTGCTCTTACCGCCGTAGTAACCTCTAGCCTTTGAGTCTTGAGCTATGCTAGTGAGGGAACGTAGGGCCCGTGGTATATATGGGAGAGGGAGGGCGCGGACGGCAGCGACGACTACCTGTTTCGGCGGCAAGAGAGGCAGGCTGCCTTGGAGGAGGCAAATTTGTGCTTTCTCCTGAGCCAAGCTGCTCCACGATGGGGCTTTAAAGGAAACTGTAACGATCTGAATTGGCCTTACGCAAAGAGGGAATAGGAGTTTCACCCTGATTGGTGGGAGATGCTGCGCTCTGAGTGGCTAGATTCTGGACCGTTGGAGCCGTTGAGCTTTTGGGGTTCTGAAACGGATTGATGGATCGTGATGGAAACGGTCTTTTAGATTTGAACTTGAGTCAACTGTAACTAGCTGAGTTTTTAACGGATTTGAAAAAGGATAGGCTTGAATTAAAGCTGTACTCGAGAGCTTTGCCAAGAGCATGTTGGAAATGTAAAACCTGAACATGTTCTGATCGAAAACTGCGATGTTTGGCACCACAACTATTGAAGGAAGGGGGGGGGGGGGGGGGTGAAGTTTGATGCTTAAAATAAACTGTTTAATTGAAGGAAAAGGCTATTCAGTACATTCGGATGAGGTTACCACGGTCGGAGCCCTGGAATAAAAATACAAGATACAACACTAAATGTCCGGTAAAAATAAAAACAGTAGTGTTTGCCATTTTGGACAGGGTAGCGTCCGTGTGAAAAATTACGTTAAATATTGCTTTTGTAAAAGCCTAGGTAAAAGATTAATATAAACCAGCTTGTGTTTGAATGCTAGAACGCATAAATTAAAAAAGTATTATCGCAGCCGAAAATAATAACGTGAGCGTAGTCAAAGTTTTCATGGTAGCTAAAATCGTCACCTTAGTAAAATAAAAACATTGAAAACGGATCAATAGACATGTAGGCTATAACAACACTAAGCTAGTCGGCTTTATGCCTGGAAACAAATTCGAAAGATACAAACAAATATTTACAAGTTGGTTTTTGGCAAACGGCGACGTGGATTGCGTGTGTCGGCGCTCAGTTTGAGCACTTTTTCAAACAGCTGTAGAAAATGATACAGGTGGAAATTTAATGTTCTGCCTTCGCAGGATGGAAGATAACGTTCAGTTCTATTAAGGGGTGAAAACTGCCGTCGATTTTATCCATTTTCCTTGGAGTTACGAATTTACGAAGTTGAAGTTGAGAAATAGGCTTAGCGCTCGCGAGCGCAAAAAAAAAATGTGCATCCCCGAGTTGTCGATGGTTGGTGTCGGGTCTCCTAACCAATCCACAAGAGTTTAGGCCTAATGCCCTTACATCAGTGAATGGTACGAAATGCCTTGTTTTACGAGACATAGGCTCTACTCACGACGTAATCGCTAGGGATTTTGTGAAACCCGAGCAATTCACGGGTGAATACACCCATTGTCACAACGCTCTCACCGAGCAGACAACCGCCCACTCAATTGCCATTATTGACGTGGAAACTCCGTATGGTCGTATACAGTCTGAAGCTTTGGTCTCGGACCACATGGGTCCACATTTCCAGATGCTTTTGGGTGTGCCCTCGCAAACAGTATTGGAAGAAAAAGGTTTAAAGGCACTGCTCCCTTATTCTAATGTAGTAACCCTTTCCCAAACTCGTGTGGAACAACAACTCCCTATACTAAAACCCAGATATCGAGAGATCGAGTCCGACAGTGAAGACGACTCAGGTAGTGATGTAGAACTTAGTGTAGTTCCACTTCACAGGAAGGTTTTGTAAGCCGTAAGGTAGACAGCGTAGATACAGCTATTTTAGGACCCCAATCCGATCAGTTTACTAACTTACTGAAAGTCGATAAAGACGAATTTGCCAAGTTGCAGTTTAACTGCCCAACTTTACAAACTTGCTGGAAACTGCTGAACTCCCGCTGGACCAGCAGGATGAAAACAAACAGTTTTTCATCGAGAAAGGATTGCTTTTTTGTAAGCCCTTTCGGCCTTTAGGGAGACCGTTAATTGAGAGACAGCTAGTGCTTCCTAATGAGTGTAGGGATTTTGTCTTAAACACTGCGCATGAAAATGCATGGGCTGGGCATCTTGGCCAATCCAAAACCAAGGACAGAGTGTTGACTAACTTCTACTGGCCCCATTGTTTTACCGACATTGACAATTTTGTTACCACTTGTTTAACCTGCCAGAAAAATGGTAAATCCGGACAGAAGTTTGTTGCCCCCATGGTGCTAGTGCCCATGCATGGGGAGCCATTCAACCGATACATCGTAGATATCGTTGGCCCCATCAAGCCTACCAGTAAGGCTGGTTATAAGTACATTTTGTCGTTACTTGACCCTGCAATAAAGTTTCCAGAGGCCCTACAAGAGGCCAACAGCCAGAGCGTTGTGGATGCTCTCCTCCTTGTCTTTTCTGGATTAGGCTTCCCCTCAGAGCTCCACTCTGACCTGGGCTCATGTTTTATTTCCGAACTAACAACTTTGTTTCTGGAAAAATGCGGTATAAAGTGTGTTAAATCTAGTGTGAACCACCTGCAATCGAACAGCGTGGAACGTTTACACAGGTGGCTCAAAGCGGTGCTAAGAGCTGTCTGCTACGAGCATCCCCAGAACTGGGAAAGGTGCTTACCCGCAGCCATGTTTGCTCTAAGAACTGCTCCACATGAGAGCACGGGCTTCACTCCAGTTGAAATGGTCTACGGACGCAACCTCAAAGGCCCACTGGAGTTGGTGAAAAGCCATTGGATTGTGCCGGACGTTCATCCATCCTTTTTGGAGTACATCTTGGACTTGCTCCAGCGATTTAAATACTCTCGTGAACTCTCTCAGGCGAATATCACCAAAAGTCAAATGAAAAATAAATCCTATTATGACATTAAGGCAGTTGACCGGAAGTTCAAAGTTGGTGACAAGGTTCTATTCCTTAAGCCAGCACGCACCAATAAGTTGGACATTTATTGGGATGGACCCTGCGAAGTTTTGAAACGATTATCGGATACCAATTATCTTATAAAAAAAATCATGTAAACCTTCTCAAGCTCTATCTGCCTACGGAGGGATCAAACAACCATTCTTACAATGACGAACGTGAGCTTCCTCACACCGACCATGTATGGACAGGTCAACCTGGTGATGGCCACCTTACTGCTAAGGCCGCCATGAGTCTTTTCAAAAAGACAGGCAACTTGACTAAATTGCAACGAAACGACCTCCTTGAGGTATTCGAACGAGTAGACTGTGTTTTCTCTACTCTACCAGGACGCACAGACCTTGTAACTCACGACGTTGAGTTAATCGATCCCAAAGTCAAACCCTGTAAGTACTATCACCACCCGAAGTTCGAAAGGGATTTGATCGTCAACGAAATCAAGCGTATGCGACTGATTTGCATACATGGCTGATGCGACTGTGCAACGAGTTCTCCACATGGCGACTGATTCCCCACATGGCTTGCCCATGATCATCGTCCAGAAAGAAGACGCCAGCCCACGCCCTGTAGCTGACTACAGAGAGCTGAACAACAATACGGTAACTAAAGATTACCCAATTCCCAACATAGAGGAATGTATTGAGCGAGCAGCTAAGTGGAAATACATTTCCATTTTCGACCTTAACCGTGGATTTTGGCAAGTGCGCTTGACGCCACAGGCTTCAATGGCCGCCACCATCACAACTCCCATTGGGAAGTTTGCTCCCCTCATGATGAACATGGGGATGAAGAACGCTCCATTTTGCTTCCAGAAGCTTATGGACAATGTCACTCGTGGCATGCAAGAGTATGTCACACCCTTCCAAGACGACACCGCTGTAGGGGCCGAAACGTGGCTACAGCATCTCGAAAATGTCTACAACTTTCTCTCTGCTGTCAAGAAGGCCGGATTGACGGTAAATGCCAAGAAATCGCAGGTTGCTTGCAGCAAAGCTACTTTCCTTGGCCATGAAGTTGGCAATGGATCCTGCACACCCTCTGAGGTGAAAGTCCTGGCTGTGCAAAAATTGGCCCGCCCCCAAACTAAGAAGATGTCCGTTCCTTTCTAGGTTTGGTAGGATATTACCAAAGGTATATCCCTCACTATTCAGTGATCTGTGCATGTCTCACAGACTCCTTGAAAAAGGATGCACCCGATCCCGTCATTTGGGATGAGTCTAAGCAAGTTGCTTTTGACACATTGAAAACCTCTTTAGTGACGTTTCCTGTCCTGAGAGCCCCCGACTTCTCACAAACGTTCATTCTGCAGTGTGATTGTTCTGACCGAGGTGTGGGTTGTGTTTTATCACAAGTGTTTAGAGAAGAAGAACACCCCTGTCTTTACGTCTCACGTAAACTGACAGCCCGTGAGCAAAACTACGGGACGACCGAAAAAGAATGCGCGTGTTTGATCTGGTTTGTTCGAAAATTGCATCCCTACATCTATGGGACTAAATTTGTCATGGAATCCGATCACAACCTGTTGCACTGGCTCAAGCAAATGTCTGGAAAGAACCCCAGATTGCTTAGGTGTAGCCTAACCCTACAGGACTACAACTATACAGTTCGATACAAACCTGGAAAGTTTCACGTAAATGCTGATACTCTCAGCAGGTATTTTGTTTAAACATTAACTGTTAAAACACTTCATTTTCAGTACAAATTGACTGAAAATTAATTTTTGTCTTTAATTTTGTTAAGTGGTATGTTGAAAGTGCAACCACACCATCAACTATTTTCCCGTTTTGGACTTCACGCCTAAATTTTATGTGCCAATGTTTTCTCTCCCTATAAATTTCTGCCTCTTCCTGTGTGGAAGAAAGTTTGTAATGATTGAACGACACGTAATTAATGTTCATTAGGAACATTCTACGGGAGTTTAGTGGTCCCTGGGTATCTCCTCTTTAAGTTTTCTACGAAATGGCTTTCTTTAAAAATAGCTGTCTGTCTCACCTCTGAGTTCAAAAGATTAACTCTGTCGTTAAAAGGTTGTTGGGTATAAGCCATAAAACCTCCCATTGTTGTAATTTTCATGTGTAAGTTATGGGGTCTACCCCAAAACCCTTCAGTGTTTAATTTTCACTTGTAAACAAGTTGTTTGGTAACCTTAAACCATTCTGGTGGTAGTTTGTTATCTTTAAATAGAGCTTATAGTTGCACATGCGCTCATAGTACCCTCTATTCCGATCGTTATCGCAAGTTAGGTCCTGAGGAGTGCGCCCAGGGGTATTTTCTCGAGGGTTTCCCAGATAAAAAAAATAACTTTTTGTGTACGGCTGACTGGTTAGAGTATTAAATGTTGCGATTATATCATTTAAATATTAACAACTACAAAAACCATAAAACTGTAACTTTTCCCAAACTTAGTGTATATTTATAAATGTTTTCCCCCAATTTTCTTTGTGGCCTGTACGAATTTCCTGCATCTGCAGCGCGAACAGCACAAAGTTAATTTTTGCAAGTGCAAGTGTCCCTTTAACTATGTAATTTTATTTTACAAAAATTTCTTGAGCCACAAAAACGTTAGTCCCCCAAAAATATAAAACGGCGATTTTTATTTTTCGTAAAAAGTGTATTTTATAAACTTGTGGTGATGTATTTCACAGGAGATGTATTTCTCAGAAGGTGTATTCCTTGGTGCATGTATTTTGCAAATTTAGTTTACATGGCTTGGCAGTCTTGATCATTAGCATGTTTTGTGTGCACTGAGTCTTTCTGTTTGCAGCCTTTATTTTAAGTTCAGCAGGAACTCCAAATAAAGTCCTCCGTGTGGGGGCGTGTAAACGTGGTCTTGTATTAGATACTCGTGGTGAGGCCACCTTAACACCACCGACCAAAAACCTGAGGGCTGAAAATTAAAACCAAATTTTCTTGGCGCTCCCGCTCCAAAAAAACTGTATATTTTGTAAAATACATCTTTTTTTTTCCAGGCATAAAGCCAAAAACATCAGCTTAGTGTTTGATTAGGAGGGGCTTCCTCTGCGAAGGTACTCAACCTCATAACCCTGTACAGACACCCTTAGAACGATATTTTTTATTTGTAATTCCGGTGACGACTTTGATTATTCATGAAAAATGTCCGACGCTAAAATTCACTTGTCTGCTCCTGCAAACAATTTAAAACTAACCTAAACTTATTTTAATATCGAAAAAACCTAAGCTGGTACATTTAATCTTTTATTTAGGCACTCTAATGCATTTTAGTAACGTAAATTTTTGCCATGAACCCTATCGGAGCTCAACGTTTATGTTTGTCTTTATTTTAACGGACCCAGTGTTTATTTTATGTTTTTTTTGTTTAGGCATCTTCAACCACTCCTCTCCGATGTGGCTACCTACCCAAAGTAAATAATAATAGCCTTTCCTACAATTAAAATGCAATCCGAAAGTCTAAACTGAGCATACTTCGTTCCCCCCCCCCCTTCAATAGTTGCGATACAGAATATCGTAGTTTTTATAGGCCTAAAATCACGTTGTTACGAGTTTTATACTCAATTGAACTTCCAAAGCCAGGCTTCTAACACAGAAATCCTTTGTCAATTCAGCTGCACCAATTCCCTTCCAACTAAAATGCTGGATTCAATTTCCCATCCACTCGGAGCGCTCAGCTACCCTGCCCGTCCGCGCCGTCATGCCAACTTCCGGTAGTGACAGCTCGGCCGGTTTGGGTCAGTCTCTCCTCCCTCCAAGAGCATCCCTATCTCTCTTCCCCCCCTCCCCCCGGGGTCGCTCTCCTACAGGCCCGCCCTTGCCCTCCTTGCTGCCAGGCAGCAGGTATAAAACCAGACTGCAAGGTAGTTCCATAGCACAGCTCGGAAATCTCAAGGCTAGAGGTAGCTACGCCGGTCGGGAGTGGAGATCCCGTGGTCCGTTCGTTGCCATATCGGGCAAAGGTAGTTGGTTCGTATGTAACTTAGTTTAGACTGAAATTTTATCTTTTGGACTTACAATTCAAAATTTATAGTTTATTTTTAAATTAACTTTTAGTCTTGAAAGTAAATTATGGTGCTTTAAGCTATTGGCATTTAGGACGTTGACGGCCATAACATAAGGGTTCACGGTCCCTTTCTAAAAACCAGCTTTTGTTCACCGTTTTCATTAAATGTAACTTTAATGTAAAACAAAGGCCATTGGGTCTGTTAGATTTGCAGAGGGTACATCCTATTTCTAACTAGAATTCCGATGGGGGGTACATCCTATTTCTAACTAGAATTCCGATGGGGATGTTTGATCTTGTGGGAGTACCACTTTGAAACAAAACTGTAAGACAGGTCTACTATTATAGTTCAGCTGCGGTTGTTTATAATTTAGAGGGCTCTTTTGCGAAATCCCCGTTTCCTAACCTAATCACTGTTTCTGTAATTGTTTTGAACTAAAGCCAAGTTCTTGTATGTACGAATTTTAATGTAAAATTCCCAATAATGTTTTTAATCTAAAAACTAAGTTGCGAGCATGTAAATAACTTAAATGTAAAGTACGATCTTTCACTTGTTTGTCAAAAATAAAACCAGGAGTTTTAAACACCAAACCAAGTTATTACTTTGATGTTGCTAGAAGTTAAGATTTAAGACAATTCTCTCAAATTTAGCTTAGCTAGCTTTTTCCCACCTTGGTGGCAGCGATACCCGCTTTTTATCGATATTTAGGCCTAAGATTAGGACCTCAATGCTCCATTCCCTACACCGGGACTGTAGCAGTTATGCTGTTGAAACCAAATGTACGAAAACTTAAGTCAGAATGATAAGAAGTTAGACCCAGTTTCACCAGGCTTTGGGCGATGCTACAAGCACCTCTCCTGTCGTAGCATACGCCCCATTACATAATTATACATAATTATACGTAATTATAAAAATTTTTTTAATGTTTTTCGGTAACGAAGACACAACTTCCAGTCCACCATTGACATGTAAAAAATGTAATTCATCTTTTTATATTGTGCATAAAGCCATCCAACTTAATTGTGTTTTAGGGCAGTGGTTCCCAACCTTTTCCACAGTATTCCTCCCCATTGGGAGTAGCAGGCAATGCCCCCCCCCCTCCTCCCTTCAAAAAAAGCTGTTTAATTTTGTTCACTACGATGAGGCAGTGTTGCCACATGACAACAAAAATGTGTAGAATTTTGGCTAAAATGGCTGTAGATTGCAAACAAATTCTGTAGATATTTAAAAATGAAAATTTCGCCTTCCTCATACAATTTAACTTCTTTTGTGATGCATAGTGTTAGAAATAAAAAAAAATCGTCGCTGATCTTTAGGGCGCGTTTATGCAACGACTTGCCTTTGCATTCTCGTAGCTAGAAGCAGCAGAAGCTACACATCTGCTGAAATTCCAACATAGCGGTGATATTAGCTCTCATATGAATAATTACGCAATTACCACACACGGATAAACATAGAAAAGTCCACTTGAATTTTCGGTGATTACACACAGGGTTTGTGGTAGTCCTTTCACCTTCTTCAGAAGTAAAACATTTTTTGAAGCACAAAACGATCGAAGATCACCTCATTTTGAAACTCGTGCTGCCAACCACTGATCTATACAGTTGGTGCTTGCTGTATCTGGACTTGCCGCTTTTGGCCTAGTGTTGCCTTCAGCTCCGGCCTGAGCAAACAATTGATGTTGGGATATGAAGGCCCATATATGTTCATCGGCTGCACTCCCTTTTCCTTGAATTGGCTTATAGCTATGGATTCAAGTGCTCTGAGGTGCGAGTCCTTGAATGTGTTGGATCACAGTAAGACAGATGTGTTGCACCAGTTGATGGAATGTTGCGGATTGTCAATGCAATGGAGTGCAATCCCATTTCTTCTGTCTTCCTGTGCTGTTGCATCCTGATTCTCTTTAAGGCGAACTTGGAGGCGTCTCCCCCACATACACCGCTCCACAACCACCAAAGGAAACACAATACACAACTCCTTTCTGGTTGATATGGCCTTGGAGTGGGGACATTGGTTGCTCCGAAGGTTGGGGTGGGGTGGGGGGGATTAGGAGGGGATGGAACGCTCGTTCTACGCTTGCTCCTGGTGAAGTAGGGATGACTGTCATCGTTACTAGGTTGAGTGGGGGGTTGGGGAGGTGGTGGAATGGTGGGGGGTGGGGCTCTTGGCTGTGTTGGATGGTAACTCCGTGGTCTAACTGGGGTCTCGACCGAAGCAGCTTTTGCTGTTCTGCGATCAGAGGAGTGCCTGACAATCCTGACAATCTCGTTGTCTAGTATCGACCTGAGCTGGTGCTTCGGGGTTGGCTGGAGCTGAAAGGAATTGCTCGGCCGCAATGTGTCGTCTTCCTGTAGGGGTGGAAGATGACCTTTCTCTCACTTCTGGTTAGGCGGACATCAAGGAATGGCAAGCTACAATCTTCTTCTTCTTCGTGGGTGAACTGGAGTCTTATGCCAGCCATTCAGAGCCTGGAGCATCAGCAGAAGCTGTTCTTGCACGATACTGTTGTGTTACGCTGTTCGCGTTCTATCATAGCAGCTAGTGGGGAATCCCATGGTTAGAGAAGAAGAAGGAACCTAGTCTTCGCTTATTGCAGGTAAGTCATTGCTGTTCTGCGATCAGAGGAGTGCCTGACAATCCTGACCATCTCGTTATCTAGTATCGAGTAATTCATCTTTTTATATTGTGCATAAAGCCATCCAACTTAATTGTGTTTTAGGGCAGTGTGTTGCATACTGCACAAGTTAATGGGTTCATGTTGTGGTGACCCATGACCAGAGGAAATCCCTCCGAATGATTGACAGCTAGGAGACCTCTTTTGTGAATGACTGGCAGCCAGGTAAAAGGCCCTGGCTGGCTCTTTTATAGACTTAGCTTACTGTACCAGCATGCACTCTGTTCCCAGAGTGCATCATACATACTTAACATGCAAAGGTCTAGTGGCAACTAGTGGCAAGTAAGCAAGGATACAACATTACTGGCTAAGGCCACTTAAGATAACTCAAAAAAGGTGCTATCCAATACACCACATTCGCCACCACTAAATAATGTGAGGGACGACCTACCATACATATAAGTCAAAAGGTACTAATCAGATTTTAAGTTTACCTATTTACCATTTCGTTTTATGTTATTATGCCAAATCATTCTGTTTTCTTAAAAGCCAAACCATTTTTATACGTCCATTAATCAGAACATTAATCCCAACCTTATTATGGGCACAATATGAATACTTTGTGTAAAAACATTAATGGTGTGGTTTCGCTTTCACACTACTTACCTCTCCCCCGAGAAAAAAATGTTTCGGTAGTGTGCCAACAATACAGAAAACATGTACGCATAATTTATAACAAGGACAAGAAATCCATGCAATAAATAAAATCAACCAAGCAAAAAATGAACGAAAATAATAATGCTGCCAATTATTGCAAAACAGATCTAAGTCCGTCGGATGTTAGTTCGGACTATAACGCTGTGGCTTTCGGATCGCTCGAAGCGACTTACGAAATACAGGCTGTTCAGCCTCACGGACAGTTTGTTCGGCTAAAATGCCCCCCAATTCCCGGACAGTCTGAGAATTCGGCGAAATCTCGCTTGTAAGCTTCGGCATAGCACCGCAGACCTCGTTATTCGCGCGGCGCACTTTATTATCAATCGGCGAAAGAACTGGCATCGCGTCATTTGAAATTTCCGAACACTCGTTCGATGATGGTTTCAGTTTCGTATTCGCAGCGGGGTTTGCTATTCCGCTCTGGTTGGTGCTTCCATCTCGTGGTGAATACGCAAAATTATCACGCCACTCAAACGCCTCCATGTTTAATTGCTGGCGAGCGCTGATTGGTTGTTCAATTCGACGCGAAGGTGGGACCACCTTCTGCTGGTCGCTGATTGGTTGGATGGGCGGAAACGCATCGAGTTCCCTCCCAGTTTTCCTGTCACGTGAAAGAATGCGTGTTTTTAGCTGATTAGTATGCCGTTTCCACAATTCTTCACGCACCCGAACCAAATAGCGCAAATTACCAAGCCTTTCGACGACAATTGCTTCTGCCCACTTCGTTTTAGCGCCAATTCGATAGTCCCTCGCATATACTGGTGAGTCAACAGTGAACTCAGTGTCCGGTAGCTTAGCGGTAGACTTTAATTGCATACGCTGATATTGTTCGTACTTTTCTTGTGTGTTTGCATTAGGTAATAGTAATGACAAACGGCATCTTGTGTTACGCCCTAGGAATAACTTAGCAGGAGTGATTGACGTTACACTGTTGGGAATGTTGCGCGCTTGTACCAAAAAATTATTTAATGCATCGGTAACACTTAAACCTTCTTGTAGGCTAGCCTTCATTGATATTTTAGCGGCTTTTACTAGCGCCTCGGCCTGCCCATTACTTTCGGGAAAGTAAGGTACACCTAGTATGTGTCTAATGCCACACTCTTGCATAAATTCCTTAAATTCAGAACTACAGAACTGCGGTCCGTTGTCTGATACGACGGTTTTTACCAGCCCATAAGTAGTAAATAATTCTTTCAACTTCTTAATGACACTCACGCTAGTTGTGGAGTTCATTTCAAAAACAAACGGGAATTTAGAATGTGCATCAAGCACAACAAAAAACATTTTGTTACCAAAACAAGGCCCAAAAAAATCAATATGGATTCTAGACCATACAGCAACAGGTCGTTCCCATACATGCTTTTTCTTTGCTGTCACTTCATCCTTAGTTAATTGACAGGCACTACAGCATTTGATATATTTTTCTAAATCATTATCAATACCTGGCCACCATACTCTAGAACGAGCCAATGCTTTTATTCTAACAATCCCGCAATGACCCAGATGGAGTTCGGCCATTACGTGTGGTCTTATCAATTCAGGTATGATTAAACGATGTCCCCAAAATAATGCTTTACCCTCTAGAGACAGCTCTAGATGGCGCACAAAAAAGGGTTTTAATTCTTCATCATCCACCCTGTTAGGCCAGCCTTCAAGCGTATAACGATAGACTTTTGCAAGAATTCTATCAGTAACGGTAAACTTCTCTAACTGGTCAGACAGAATGGGTAATGAGTCAATAACATTCATGTTCATTACTGCAAAACCTGTAACTTTCTCAGGCGTCGGTTCACAGGGCAACGGCATCCTAGACAAAAAATCAGCAGTTAAATTATCCTTGCCTGGGATGTATTGCAAATCAAAATGATAGCCATTAAGATATAGTGCCTATCGCTGAATGTGAGCGGCAGCCATAGCTGGAATTGCTACCTTCTTTCCAAATGCCCAAAGCAAGGCTTTCTGGTCGGTTTGCAATGTGAATCTACGCCCGTAGAGAAACTGATGGAAACGCTTCACCCCAAAAACGATAGAAAGGGCCTCACGATCAAACTGGGCGTAATTAAGCTCAGCTTTTGAAAGTGCTCGTGAGACAAATCCTATCGGTCTATCAGTACCATCCGGCATGACATGCATCAAAGAGGCCCCAATTCCCACGGGACTTGCGTCTGCAACTAGCTTAAGTGGAAGTTTGTGGTCATAATGGGTAAGAACTTGACTTTCCAAAAATGCCTTTTTTGCGTTAGCCACGGCAGCTGAACACTGAGAGGTCCAGTTCCATGGTTCTTTAGGTGAAAGTAGTTTATTTAAGGGAGCCAGCAGAGTTGCCATATGAGGCACAAACCTACTATACTGGTTCATAAACCCCAAATAACTCTTTAGTTCTTGAGCATTTTGTGGTTCCGGGGCCAACCTCACTGCATCTAGCGTTTCAGGAAGGTTCGTCATTCCATCTTTGCTAATTTCAAATCCTAAATACTTAATCTTATCTTGATTAAACTGGCACTTGGTTTTCTTAACCCGAACGCCATTTTCCTGTAAGGCAGAGCATACTTCAAATAATGCTTTGTCATGCTCCTCTCCCTTCCCATTAACCAAAATATCATCAGAAAATGGCTGGGATCGAGGAACATTTCGCAGCACATATTCTATTCTCTTTTGAAAAATTCCAGGTGAACTGGCTAATCCAAAAGGTACCCTTTGCCACTGGTATAACCCTTTACAGGTGGAAATTGTAAGGGCGGGCTTAGAGTCATCAACGAGCTCTACCTGTAAGAAAGCGTCGGACAAGTCAATGATCGAGAATTTGTCACTTCCAGCTAATTTTTTACCAAATAATTCTTCCGTACGAGGTACCGGGAAGTACTCAATTTCTAGTTCCGGATTGACTGTTACGCTGTAATCTCCCACTATCCTAACGTCCCCGTTAGGTTTGAATACGCACACTATGGGAGTTGCCCAGGCGGAACAGTCAACTGGTTTTAAGACTCCCTCAGCAACTAGCCGGTCGATTTCAGCCTCCACCTTTCCTCTTACTGCTAAGGGGACAGGTCGAGCCTTGCAATAACGTGGTTTGGCATTAGCTTTTAACTTGATACTGGCCTTGTAATCTTTAAATTTGCCCAAACCTGGTTTAAAAAGGTCCGGAAACTTATCAAAGATTTCCTCAGCAGTAACATGTTGGACAGATTCAGTAACATCTTCAAGATCCTTGAACTCTAAATGGAAAAATTGACTGAGTGTGATTTTAAACTTTAATATCCAGCTTTTCCCCAGAAGAGCTGGCTGTTCTCCTGAAGACACAATTGCAGTCAGAAGTTCAGTTTGACCATTAAGTTTAACATTTACTTTAATTGCTCCTAGAGGCTGAATAACCTCACCTACCCAAGCTTTTAACAAGATTGGAATAGGTTTTAATTCAACAGATGAAAAATATTTCTTATACCAACTTTTAGGAATAACAGTCAAATCACACCCACTATCAACTTCCAGTGCTAATTTGTGACCATTCAGTTCACATTGCACAGCCCATTTGTTAGACTGCACGTCAACTATAGTCATTCTATTGATATTAGAAACTAAGCTCTCATCTGAGTCAGGCTCCTGCAATGTAGCATCAGAGTCAGAATTTTCAGACTCCACTAAAACTTGGTGTGCTTTTTTCTTTCTGAAACTATGGGACTTCCTCTTCATATTTCCCTGAACCTGTTTAGGTGAACAAGAAGCAGCCGCCGCAGTGCTAACGCCCGCTTTATCAGACTTGCACATACGTCGCAGATGTCCTACTTCCTGACAAATGGAACAAGTTGACTTCCTCCATTTACAGTCTGGGCGTATATGATTGGATAATCCACAGCAATAGCACGTTAAATTTGCTTTACTCTTAAACTTTGAATGCTTT
The DNA here is from genome assembly GCA_023313725.1 of Lithobius niger. Classification (NCBI taxonomy): domain Eukaryota; kingdom Metazoa; phylum Arthropoda; class Chilopoda; order Lithobiomorpha; family Lithobiidae; genus Lithobius; species Lithobius niger. Next base: position 22,055 of record JAHWFP010204328.1, read on the forward strand.
CCAGAGACTTTATGCACGGATGAGGCTTTAAAATGACTAACATCAGATTCAGCTCTTTCCTGAGCGAGCGCAACCTTGCAGGCTTCATCAAACGTGACTTTATCATAGTCCATTGCCATTAGTTTTTCTTGGGCGCGAGTATTCCGCATTCCCGAGACAAACCTATCTCTCAGCATTTCATTTAGTGATGCACCATAATCACAATTTAATCTTAACTGTTTGAGAGCTGCAATGTACTCTGAAACTGACTCGCCAGAACGTTGCTCACGCCTGAAATAGCTTACCCTTTCAGCTATAACTGAAGGTTTTGGATCAATATTACTCTTTAGTAAAATATCAATCTCACTCATGGTTTTAGAATTCACAGCATCAGGTGCACATAAATTTCGCAAAAGACCATATGTTTTGCACCCTACACTGGCCAGAAAAATTGGAACCTGTTTGTCTGTTGGAATGTCAAAGGCAAAAAAATGATTTGTAAGCCTTTCATAGTAAATTGACCAAGACTCCAACTCTGGCTTGAATTCATCAAACCTCTTATGAATTCGAGTAGGGGTGGGGGACCCAGCTGCTGGCAGATTTGTCGGCATTATGCTAACTTCCTCACTGTCCTCACTTATACCCTGCTCAAATTCAATAGTTTGATTTAAATTACACTCTAAATCAGAATTCAACTCTGAATTAGACCTTGTTTCAGGTCCACCAAATAACCTTATAGCTACACCTGGTGTAAAGGCTGAACTCCTGAAACTAAATCTTTCTGCTTTTTCAAAATTTTCGCTCATAAGCGATAGCAGAACAACTACAACTACTAAGTTAAACTGCATTTAACTGCAGGACTAATCCCCTTTAGTAAGTTAGTTTTTAACTTTAATTTTGAAACTCTAGCACAGCTTGCTCTAGCTTAGGCCTACATATGACAAATTTCAACAATTTCACTGGCTTTTGTGTAACCTACTAGGTTACTCAGAGAATGCGGTCGCAAATCACACCTCTTAAAGATTATAGAAACACTTTTATTTCTCTTACTCAATACCAATTGTTTAAATCATATGCCTTTTTAAACCTCTTATAGCCAAACAACTGTACTTTTTCAATTAGTTTACAACACTAATTCTTGTAAATTCAGCATTTTAACCTGAGTTGACATTCTTAATAATGCAATGTAACAGTTAATAAATGACTGACATTTAGCAAAAACGACTGCCCAGTCAAAAATTAAATTACAACAAATTTAATTTTAAACACTCCTAGCCTGCGCGCAACATTCCCACCGGCCTGCAGTGCTATGCCACAGGTCCTCAATGGTGCACTTGGAATTCACGCACAAACGTTAATCTTTGCCCAATTTTGGGTCTTACAAAATTTTCACAAAATACCTCGGGAGTATTTGACCAAATACCCGTATCCAGGATGTTCTTTGTCCCTCTCCTGCGTTGGCCAGACGTCTTGAAGAAGCACAATTTAGACCGCTGGGCCACTTTCTCTGGCTATTGCAGCCTGCCACACTGCAACACTCCAGGTACTAGCAGCCCCCTAGCTACGGAATTTAAGTTTAAATTCATAAATTAATACTTATACAGTGCCCCAAGCCTGGGTATACCGTATTTCAGCAATTTACGTTGGTTTGCAAAAGTATTAATTCAAATTTTCTTTCCCTAGATATTTCCTAATCCTCGTCGCCATTGTTGCATACTGCACAAGTTAATGGGTTCATGTTGTGGTGACCCATGACCAGAGGAAATCCCTCCGAATGATTGACAGCTAGGAGACCTCTTTTATGAATGACTGGCAGCCAGGTAAAAGGCCCTGGCTGGCTCTTTTATAGACTTAGCTTACAGTACCAGCATGCACTCTGTTCCCAGAGTGCATCATACATACTTAACATGCAAAGGTAGCCACCTAGTGGCAAGTAAGCAAGGATACAACATTAGTGGCTAAGGCCACTTAAGATAACTCAAAAAAAGGTGCTATCCAATACACCACACAGTGGTTCCCAACCTTTTCCACAGTATTCCCCCCCATTGGGAGGAGCAGGCAACGCCCCCCCCCTCCCCCCTTCAAAAAAAGCTGTTTAATTTTTTCACTACGATGAGGCAGTGTTGCCACATAACAACAAAAATGTGTAGAATTTTGGCTAAAATGGCTGTAGATTGCAAAAAAATTCTGTAGATATTTAAAAATGAAAATTTCGCCTTCCTCATACAATTTAACTTCTTTTGTGATGCATAGTGTTAGAAATAAAAAAATATCGTCGCTGATCTTTAGGGCGCGTTTATGCAACGACTTGCCTTTGCATTCTCGTAGCTAGAAGCAGCAGAAGCTACACATCTGCTGAAATTCCAACATAGCGGTGATATTAGCTCTCATATGAATAATTACGCAATTACCACACACGGATAAACATAGAAAAGTCCACTTGAAGTTTCGGTGATTACACACAGGGTTTGTGGTAGTCCTTTCACCTTCTTCAGAAGTAAAACATTTTTTGAAGCACAAAACGATCGAAGATCACCTCATTTTGAAACTCGTGCTGCCAACCACTGATCTATACAGTTGGTGCTTGCTGTATCTGGACTTGCCGCTTTTGGCCTAGTGTTGCCTTCAGCTCCGGCCTGAGCAAACAATTGATGTTGGGATATGAAGGCCCATATATGTTCATCGGCTGCACTCCCTTTTCCTTGAATTGGCTTATAGCTATGGATTCAAGTGCTCTGAGGTGCGAGTCCTTGAATGTGTTGGATCACAGTAAGACAGATGTGTTGCACCAGTTGATGGAATGTTGCGGATTGTCAATGCAATGGAGTGCAATCCCATTTCTTCTGTCTTCCTGTGCTGTTGCATCCTGATTCTCTTTAAGGCGAACTTGGAGGCGTCTCCCCCACATACACCGCTCCACAACCACCAAAGGAAACAATACACAACTCCTCTCTGGTTGATATGGCCTTGGAGTGGGGACATTGGTTGCTCCGAAGGTTGGGGTGGGGTGGGGGGGGATTAGGAGGGGATGGAACGCTCGTTCTACGCTTGCTCCTGGTGAAGTAGGGATGACTGTCATCGTGACTAGGTTGAGCGGGGGGTTGGGGAGGTGGTGGAATGGTGGGGGGTGGGGCTCTTGGCTGTGTTGGATGGTAACTCCGTGGTCTAACTGGGGTCTCGACCGAAACAGCTTTTGCTGTTCTGCGATCAGAGGAGTGCCTGACAATCCTGACAATCTCGTTTTCTAGTATCGACCTGAGCTGGTGCTTCGGGGTTGGCTGGAGCTGAAAGGAATTGCTCGGCCGCAATGTGTCGTCTTCCTGTAGGGGTGGAAGATGACCTTTCTCTCACTTCTGGTTAGGCGGACATCAAGGAATGGCAAGCTACAATCTTCTTCTTCTTCGTGGGTGAACTGGAGTCTTATGCCAGCCATTCAGAGCCTGGAGCATCAGCAGAAGCTGTTCTTGCTTAAGTGCCGCCAGAGGACGAGTATCAGCTGGTCCGTATTCTTGTTAAATGCATCCTCTCCTCCATTTACGTTGGGTTTAAAGACCACTTTTTCTGGCAAACAACGGGTTATTCCTGCTCGCCAGCCCTTGCCAAGTTGGTGATGCCAGAGGTTGATGATTACATGGTGCTCAATTTCAGTGATATGAGACTGTGGAAGAGGTATGTTGATGACATACTGGCGGCACTTAAGCAAGAACAGCTTCTGCCGATGCTCCAGGCTCTGAATGGCTGGCATAAGAGTATCCAGTTCACCCACGAAGAAGAAGACTGCAGCTGGCCATTCCTTGATGTCCGCCTAACCAGAAGTGAGGGAAAGGTCATCTTCCAATCCTACAGGAAGACGACACATTGCGGCCAAGCTATTCCTTTCAACTCCAGCCACCCGAAGCGCCAGCTCAGGTCGATACTAGACAACGACATGGTCAGGATTGTCAGGCACTCCTCTGATCGCAGAACAGCAATGACTTACCTGCAATAAGCGAAGACTAGGTTCCTTCTTCTTCTCTAACCATGGGATTCCCCACTAGCTGCTATGATAGAACGCGAACAGCGTAACACAACAGTATCGTGCAAATTCGTGTTTATTAAACGTAATGCATAATTACAAATTGTTATATACGCGACTTAGTTTAGTTCCATTACATTTGTTTTCAGTTTAGGAAATTTAGTGTCTGAAGACTTAAATTCCTAACCCCCCCCCCGCATTGCGGGTTTGCGAAATGGTAGTTCCACCACTGGCCCAGGCCTATCATTTAAAGTTTAAATCTCTGCTAAAATCCCTGACGGTGACTATTCCTTGACTTTATTCGAACCAGTAGACGAGCTATGTTAGTAACAAAAAGTTAAACATCGCAACCAAAAGTAAAATAAGAACTTTGTAACTATAACCAGATGTCAGTGGTTGCTGCAGGTAGCTCCTCGTTGTAACAGCCGGCGCTTTAAACTGGTGGCAGCGATGGGATGAATAGGTGTTGTTCTCTTCAAACGTTTCCCTCTTGCCATGCTACTACGCCAGTTTTCTACTGAAAATCAGCTGCCCTAGACGACAATAACAAAGTCAAAATGTTGCAAAACATTCTACAGCATTACCGAAGCAAGAGTATAGCCAGGCAAGGTATGCGTCCTGTACAGATGATCCTTAGCCAGAAATCCATTGGTGCTGAGAATCAAGAAACGTAGTTTCACCAACCAACATTTACCGTTTCAAGCAGACGTCAAACTAGGAGCCCTTGAGACCCTCATTCAGTGTTCCAGCAGTGATTTGTGCGCCGATCTACAACCGGGTGTTACATCAACAGCAACAAGGTTTCCAACTCGACAGTGGGAGAGTAGGAATGACTGACAGATAAGCGATTGAGCAGTTTAAAAAAAGGTCAGTGTGCATTAGATGTGCCTAAGTTGCCAAGCATTTTATTTTTTCCCATGTGGTTTTATTTTTCATTGAACTTGAGGTCATGACTAGGACGTCTTACATGTCTAACTGGATTACGAGTTTACTGCCAAATAATTAAATGTATGCTTTTTCAAATTTAATGTTTAAATTACAGCTGTGATTTAACGATTTTAATTTTTATTTAAGTAGAAAACAAACTGTGTCTCAATGACTGCACTTTCCAATAAAATATATCGCGTATTAAACACCCATGGGCTTGTAAAATTAATTTGTCTGAAATTGGGGGGTGGGCGTTAAAAACAAGTATTATCTATTTTCAAAACTAACTTCTGTCCAGGAAGGGAGTTTTCTATCACGGAAAAGTCGGCAATAAGACAGTCATTCACGTACGTGATCTAGATTCAATCTAGCATAACTCTTTGTTCGCATTTATTCACAAATTTAGGTTATTGTATCGTCTCTCCTCCAAAATTCAACATAATTTGCAGCTAAAACTAATTTCTAACCATACAAACTACCAGTAACATGAGCTGTTCAAAATCGTGAACAAGATTATAGGCTTACGCAATCGATCATTGACGTGCGTGATCTGGATTCATTCTAGCAAAATTTAGTTTATTAGATCATCCTCCTTCCAATATCTAACATAATTCAAAGTTAAAACTAATTTATAAATATCACCAACCTTCAAAATGGCAACGCCATAATGAATTTCACAAACGGGAAGCAAATAACTTTTTTTTACAAAGTCACTCCGGATATCAGATGTCGGCTATTTCACGTCTTTGGCCGGCCAGCAAATAACTGTTTTTTTCAAGGTTATCCGGATCACGTTTTAGGAAATTTGCGTCAATACAAAAAGTGCTTCCCGGTTGTGAATTATGTTGTCGTTTTGAAGGGTGGGGATGATTATAAATTAGTTACAACTTCAGAGTTATGTTAGATGTTGGAAAGAGGACGATCTAATAAACTAGATTTGTGAATAAATGAGACTAAAGACATTGTGTTTTTGCTATACTGAATCCAGTTCACGCTCGTAAATGACCGATCGCTAGGCCTAATATTGCTGACTTTTCCTTGATTGCAAATGCTCCCGTGAATCGTGCTGGATTTAAAGTTGATTTTGTTAAATGTATGAAGCTTTTAGTTAATTTTGCCACAGAAAAATTTTTACAAGATTTACAGGGATGAAACGTTGCTTTCGTTAAAATATAAGAAGATTTTATTTAATTTTGCCACAGAAAATCGATGATTTTTAAGGGGTGGGCGTCAACAAGAGTACATCACGATTTTTGACTTTCAAGCATTTTAGGAGGCTGGGCGTTGGCATCAACTGGGCATTTAATATGCAATTTACAATAATCAATAAGGACTTGAAGTCCGCTTGTCTCAATTTAAGATTAACGGTTAGTGTGAAAAGTCGCGAATCAGTTGAAATTCTAGACAACACCGTTAGTAACGAGAAAATTAAATTGGATGACTTAATCAATGAATTAGCTACGGCTGTCGATAAAAGGGATAATGGCGCCCTAGGCAGTGGCGCAGGGAAGGGGGGGGCCACGGGGGCCATGGCCCCCCCGAAACGAAAGTGAAGCAAGAAAAAAAATGCCTTTTTTTTTAATTAACAATTTCTTTATTTGTGCTTTAGGTCAAGCTGTGTGAATGTTGAGTAGCCGGTTAATCGTAAAATAAACTAAAAATAAATTCAGGAACATCAAATCTGTTTTAGCGTCTGACAGTTCTTGGATAAAGTCCCCTTCCCTACTTGAAACCATTTCCCCGCTAATAATCCAAATAACACATTCCAGGCGCTTGCCAAATCCTTTGTAATCTGCCTACTTTGCTCCTCCCCCAAGCAACGTACTCTTTCGTCAACCAACTGTTTCCATCTCACTTACTTAACCTTAAACCCTCCACCCCTAAAAACCCTTCTTAGGTGGGTAGAGCCAGTTGGTCATAATACCACTACATTGGTATGCTCTCTTCATTCCCCGACTTTCTTTGGCAATGCTCGTAAGAAGAAGAAGCAAGACAAAATCAAAAGAAGTGAATACGGCAGGAAATAATAGAAGTGAAGATGAAGGCTGTCCAGAAACACATGAAAATCTTCCAGTTAAAAAGTCGAAAACAGCAACACGCAGGTTGGATTACACAGAACGGTAAGCCAGTCGGCTCAGAAGGGTTAAAAAAAATACAGATGCAAACCTATTTACGTTGCCTTTTGGACTTAAATGTCAGACTGCCTGAACGGGGAATCGAACCCACGATCTTTGAAACATTCAAAGTCCGAGGTCTACCGCTGAGCCATACTGGCACGGCCTGACACGGTCTGTATTTATTTAACGCAAGTTGGATGTAGGAAACTTTGACGAAACCAGATGGAGCAAAAAGCAGGTCTTCTCAACGGAGGAGAAATTGGAATTGTTTTCCCTGTTGGGTTCTAGATCAACATCATGTTTTTCCACAAGTGATGCAAAATGAAAGAAATCGTTCTTTTCCACGTAAATGGCTTAACAAGAACCAATGGCAGGCTTACAGTAAGGGAAAAAATAAGACATTTTGCAAAACGTGTCTGATTTTTTTGCCAGAAAAGTCTGGCAAAGGAAAAGGCCGACAACTGCGTTCGTTAGTAAAAACAGCATTCACTAATTATGAAGATGCAATTGAATTGTTTGACGAACACAGCCAGAAAAAAAATACCGGGAAAACGTAATGGACAAATCAGACAATTTTATTTTTGTTACTTCCGGAAAAAAGAGACGATATTCGACATCAACTTGATAATGCTCGTAAAGTGGAAGTTATGAAAAACCGAGAAGGGTAAGCAGAGAAAACGTAGATAATTTAATTTTTTCTGTCAGTTTCACATGATTTGAAATGGGCCTATAGGCTTATTATTTAATATATTTGGCTTTGGTTACAGCTTTTGTAATGCCATATTATTTTACCAGTTTAGTCAAGTAGTTTGTTATTTTAGTTATTATCGTATCCCGTTACTTTTAACATTAGGGTAGGCCTAAACATTTATGAAATTAATCGTGGATGTGAAAAATAATAGCAGGCCAATTTTAGGCTAATTAAAAAGTGTTTTGATCGTGTAAAATCGTCCATGAAACCAATATAATTACTTTTTACACTAAATACGGCAAAAATAAATTGCTATAATATTAATAACTAGGAAAAAGGGTGGAGGGTGTTGGTTGAGACCTAATGGGACGTCGACAGCTAGGTTATTAGCGCCAATCTCAGTCACACTGCAGTGGTCCGGATTGCTCCACACATTACAGAGATGTTAAAACAAGCCCCAAATCTAGATCTTATCATACATCTGTACCTCCTGCAAAAATAAAAAAAAATAAATAAAAACTCGGACAAGAGGCAGAAAAAATTCTTGGGTGAAAAGGTCCAGGAAAAAAAGACCTAAGGGGAAAAGGTCTGGATAAAAAGATTTGGGGAGAAAAGGTCCGTGGAAAGAAGGTTCGGAAAAAAGATCCAGTGGAAAATTAATGTACGAAAGAAAATTGTCCAGAAAAAAAAGGGTCTGCGGGATAAAGTCCGTAGAAAAGAGGTCCTGAAAAAAAATTGCAGGAAAAATAAGTTTTTAATTTTCTTGAACATTAACAAAAAACATTAACAACTTTAACATGATCGCATCGTAATGCTAAATAAATTTCTCAAGAATATGTAAAAACAGTACCCTTTAGAAGCCAGATAAGGCAATGATGAACACCAAAATGCTTCAGCTTCCGGGGCTCTGCCCCGGACCCCGCTGGGGGAGCTTACAGCGCTCCCCCAGACCCCCTTGCTGACTTTGTTCGGCCCCCTCCGAAAATTTTTTCTGGCTGCGCCACTGGCCCTAGGTAAACAACAAGCAGCCCTTCAGGCTGCCAAACAGGCCCTTAGGGCTGAAGAATTTAGGATAAAAACTATTGAGTTGCAACGAGCTGACGCTCAACGAATCCATGACTCACAGGAGGCTGACAAGGCTCGAGCTCATGAACTGTTAAAAGACCGTGAACTTGTTCATAAAGATCGTGGCACTACTCTTAAAAATACAGAAGCTTTGATCCATGATAAAGACCTTGAACTAGCACGGCTAACAGATACTTTAGTTAACCCGTAGCCGCCTAGATACGAACGTATGCCTTTAACGTACAACAGTGAAAAACTAAGTCCCAGCACGAGCTTTGTTATGGGGCCCCGGGGACCCCGAGCAAAGCGAGCAATCACAGCCCAGTGGTCAGCGTCGTCGGCTCCAAACCAAGAGAATGCCGGTTCGAATCCGAGAACCGATCCAAGTGCCATATGGACTCTAAAAAAGGGTCTGAAAGTTTTTTCAAGCGGTTATGGGTTATTGGTTGCAATCAAGTATATTCTCTACCCTCAGCTAATGGTTGCAATCAAGTATATTCTCAACCCTCAGTTATTGGTTGCAATCAAGTATATTCTCAACCCTCAGCTGACCCGTAGTCGCCTAGATACGAACATACGCCTTCAACGTACAACAGCGAAAAACTAAGTCCCAGCGCGAGCTTTGTGAGGGGGCCCCGGGGACCCCGAGCAAAGCGGTCAATCACAGCCCAGTGGTCAGCGTCGTCGGCTCCAAACCAAGAGAATGCCGGTTCAAATCAGAGAACCGACCCAAGTGCCATATGGACTCTAAAAAAAGGGTCTGAAAGTTTTTTCAGGCGGTTATGGGTTATTGGTTGCAATCAAGTATATTGTAGTGGCGCTTACAGGGTCTTGAGGTGCCTACTGTCTCAAGCACCGACAATCTGGCGAAGTTGTAGTTGGTTGTGAATAAATCGTAAGAGGCGGTTTTTACTTTTGCGGAAACACAGCATAGCGTGTCAACTGCACGGTTAGGAGAAGAGCGTCTGCGTCCTAACTAAACTTTTATGACCTATCTATCACTGATCACTGCCACCACGATGGGTAGTTAATTTAATTGCCTACTTCGGAGTTAAAATAAAAATTGTTTTGTAATTATTCAACCCTTGCAAATTAAATTGGACTCGGAAGTCAAACTGTCGTTTAAAACAACTTTCTTTTGTCATTTAATAAAACATGACAAGTTATTTATACAACACTAGTAACTAGTTGGTTACAGAAAAACTGAAGCTTTGAAATAAAAGCACTTGATTTACATTAAAATCGGCAAAGAACTGAGTTAAGTTCGCATTACAATTTGGACTAGAAAAGTCGGTTTGGGCTATCACAACCCTCTGAATTACATGATGACCCTTGCATTTAGTAAAACAGTCATTTGAAAGAAATTAGAACTCTTGCCTAAAATCACGTCAATCCATCACACTGAATCAAGATTAGTGTTATAAAACTACCTTTTGAAAGACCCTTGCTTCAACGATAACACATGCTAGATCTCGGTGATCTTTTGATTATTTAGTAAACTCTGAGTTTACATAAATAGAAAAACAGCCGGTTTTTAGGAAGGGGACCTTAAACCCTTAAGTTATGAGTGCCCTAGACCAGAAATGCCAATGGCGTTTTGGCTACCCATAAGTTTACTCAAATGCTAGAAGTTAAGTTTAAAATTTACGACTAAAAATTTGGACATGAAGTTCCAAAAATTAAATTCTATTTAAACTAGTTACTACCAAGAACTACTACCTTGCCCAGCATGGCAACCTTCGGACTGGACATCTCTGCTCCTACCGCCGTAGTGACCTCTAGCCTTTGA
>JAHWFP010204329.1:0-14829 GCA_023313725.1 Lithobius niger
CGCAACGCACAAACATGCACATCGAAAAGTACAAACACTGAATACGATAAGGCATTTTGATCATCAGTACCTACCAAGAATTTTAGTTTACCGCAACACGTTCAACTATTTTCGAATCTTTACCAATAATGTAAAACAATGGCCCGTTATTTCAAGAACGTAACAATACCACGTTCTTTCAAAGCATATAACGTCTGCCAACAATAGCCGACAATGGGAACTAGCTCTTCGCCATAATGGGCATTAAGTCGGATAATGACCGAAAACCTTGTGCATTCCTAAACAATGACCCTCGGGACGCTGCGCGCCCTCGGGCATTGTTTAGGAATGCCCGCGGTTTTCGGTCATTATCCTTTACAGAAACAGTCCATCTTTGTAAACCAATTCAAACAATCAAAACTGTGAACTTTCAATCACACAGAGATTCTATCTACCAAATAGGCGGTCTAAAAGACTGTTTACTAAAACTAAAACTAAAACTAAAAATGCAAGCAATGTATTCCATTTCTGTCTCAAATAAGAGATCAAGATTAGTTTCAGCTGACACTTGGTTTAATTTTAGTTTTGAAGCTTTTTCTTACATTACCTTACAAAGGAAAATGTTATTGTGATTCTTAAAAAGCATTTATCTTTTTATTAGAAGAAGATGGTGATTATGAAAACAAGGAACCTCCAGAAGGTACGCAGAAGGTTCATTTTAAATTCGTGGTAGTAATTTGAAATTTAAGTTTTAGTTATGCTAATTTGTGAAAATTATGAAAATAGAAGAATGTTCATTCAGCAAAGGCTTAATTAAGCACCTGATTTGCTTTTCTCACACCACTCACGTATTAATGTATTCTGTATGGCGAACTATATGGAACTATGGATGTATTAAGGGCAATCACTGATCAGGTTTCTGTGTGGTTAATTTAATAGAAACTACGATACTTTCTATTATAAATTAAACTTCGTGTTAACAAATTGCTTTCAGGAATAAAACAAAAACTAAACATTTACGGCATGAAGTAGGCAGCAATTAAAATTTTCTTAATTTAATGAAGGATTTTCATTATTTTTATTATCATTATTTTCAGAGTATAGATAAAATGTACCAACAACATCTTATTAGGGAAATTGAACCTAATGGCATGTTGACAGCTAGGTCATTAGCACTAAGTTCAGTCACAGTGCAGTGGTCAGAGTTGCCACAGTGCCACATATGGTAGTTCTACATGTTAAGAACGGTTGTGACGTCTCAGCACCAAGGCCACTTATTTAAACAAAATGTTTTTTTACTGAAATTTTGTAGAAGTCTTTTGTAATTAAAGAAAATAATACGAACCCAGTGATTACTACCTTTTAATATTTTTATAAAGGTCAAGCTTGCATAATCATTGCCTGCAACTACTAGTAGCCAGTAGAACACGGATCAATGGCTAAGCAAATTGTCATCACAAGTCGGTTAACTATACAGAAAAAATTATCTGGGCATGGCAAATGTTGAATGAACATTTAAATAAAATTGCTGTAAACACCTAACCTCTAAAGACAAGCCATTTTTCATTGCCTAAAAAAAATTTTAAATAGAAGATTTCAGATTTAAAAAATAAAATACTGGCACTGTGGTAATTTCTTGTAAAATATAAATTCATAAATTAGATCCATTCAATACGTAGGCTGGTTTGAATTGCACCTCTTAATGATTGAATCAAAGTTGTGTGCACTCTGTTGAGTTTCTGCCTCGGTTTTTGTTAGCCAATGGGAAAAGCATATTTTTGACGAATCAGCCAATAAACAGCCCGCTTATTCTGATCAGCACTGTGAAGAATATACCAAGAGGGTGCTTATTGGTAAGCTGCACTAGTGCAAACTCGATAATCAACTAGTTGCCACCACGTAAAACCGGAATCGTATAGTTAAAACGTGCAAAAGAGGCGTAATTAATGGCTTAGTAAAGAATGAGAAGCTAAATTAAGTATGTGAAACAGTTTTTAGGTTGGGTTGCGTTTGATTTGTTTTCGATGGGACGTTGATTGCTACAACGACTTCTGCTTCTCAACGGCAATAAATTACGAGCTATTAAAGGCACTGTTGAGGAATGGCACTGGGCGTGTCGCCGCAGTCGCCGTGAGGAGGTGGTGTTGGCCCGTTTGCACATTGGTCACACTCGACTTACTCACTGTTTCCTTTTGCGGGGGATTGACCCTCCTGAATGTTATCGGTGCCGGCGGCCACTTACGGTCCGGCACTTCCTTGTTGATTGTTGCCATCTTGATGGTTTTCGTCGTCGTTTCCATCTTCCGCATGACACTGTGCGTCAATTGGGCGATAAGTCTGTCCTCCTGTCCGGTGTTTTTCAATTTTTGCAGGAGGTACAGATGTATGACAAGATATAGATTAGGGGTTTGAATAATATCTCTGTAATGTGTGGTGCAGTGGCAACCCGGACTACTGCACTGTGACTGAGGTTGGCGCTAATGACCAAGTTGTCGACGCGCCATTAAGCGTCAATCCCCCCCCCACTTCTGCTTCTTACTGGTGCTAACTAATGAGACTGTCATAAAGAAGAATTTTTTTAACATGGCGATAGAATTGCTCATTAAGTCCGATTCGTTTATTGCAGCTGTAGGTAACGCATTACACGATAATAAATATGCTTTAAAAGCGCTGTACAATGTACTTACACGTCCGCAATGCACCTTCACTTGTCACTCAAACTTATTTTAAGCATTTTTTATATCGAGGCCGTATTCGTTTCCATAGGAACCAAGACTGCAAGCAACAGACAGACTAGATGGGACGCTGCTTAGACGGCAGCTTTCCGACGGTGCCGCGGCAAACAGATTTGTGATTAGATAAATACGTAATAATAAATAACGAATATGGATGGAAAAACGTATACCTACGTAAACATTTAGGATAAGTTTACTAATCCGTAAATTAAAGATTTTCAGTGGCATTCTGTGATCGTTTCTATGGTGATGCAACCTGCTAATGTCTGCACACTGAAGCATATTAAAAAAAAAACGAAACTGAAACTCTGAAAGTGACTATATTCTCTGAGAGGCTATTTCACGTAATCCTCAACTAATAGATTTGTTAAAAAATTAATAAACGTCCAACAACATAAATGCAAAATTCAAAAATTCTTACATGCGCCCATAATGTTTGTAATTATTTATTAATAAAGTGATAAGGTTATTCTTGTGAGATACTCTTATTAAATACCCGTTCTGCTGCATATAGTTATCGATCTTTTTGGAGCACTCAAGTTTTGGTCCCTTAAATTCGTTCGTGCTTGAGTTGGCAATAAAGCTGTTAATAATTAGCCAATACAAGCACTTACGAGTTTAACAGGAGCAAAAACTTTCGTGCTTCAAAAAATCATCGATAACTACTCTTGCACTCGGAATACGACCTATAAAAATTCTTCGAGATAAGCATAGCATTAAAATCGGGCCACTAAGAGAATGACTTGAGGTTATCATAGATTGTTTAAGTCGTGTCCTCTCCATTTCTGATGCAGGCAAGGTACATGCTTAGCTATTTGAAACTAGGAATATCACAACAATTACCTGTAAATCTAAACCTCGTTGTATACACATTATCACCCTTGCACTACGATCAGTTTAAAAAAAATATTAGCAAATTTAGCTAGGCCCCCGCTTCTCCACCTCCCAGACTGCTCGTCATATTTGCCTGTATACTTTTACGTTATAGTAATCAGTAGCAGAGATATATGCAAATAAGTACTTAATAGATTTTCTCACTTACCTAGACTTCGAACAGGATGACGAACAGGTAGGCTATATCACGATGAGAGGTATTATAGCTAAAAGTCGCTGTCATCAAGTTCGTCATCTGAAACTTCACTCCATCCATCATCGTCATTGTCATCTGCTGTGTTGATGAGTAGAGGCTCAACTGTCGAGTCAACAAGAGTGTCTTTAATCCAACACTCTTCCTCAATTTTTTGCATGTGAGTGACATTTTTCTTCCAGTTGTCTGGTGTTACATTGTTCATATCTTCCATTGTTATGGGTTCTACTGCACCCATTTTGTAGGTAGTGTTGTCACTGGCAATGTAGCCTTCAATATGAGCCCAAATCAGATCTATTGGTGTTAGGTCGCAGTGATATGGTGGTAGACGTAGTACGGTGCAACAGTGTGCTGCTGCTAATTCGTCGATGACGTATCGCACCTTACTTTCCTTGTGAAGCTTTATAATTTCAAGAAGTTCTGGCTTAAGCATACAATGGTGTGAAGCTTATCCTATGTTGATTCAGCCACCAGATCATGTCACCCTTCAAGCTGTTGGAATTTGGTGCACGTGTAACTTGAACCGTGTGATGTGAAGCCTTATCCATCATTATTGCAGTTTTTGGTAGCAATTTTGGTAGCAGTTGAGTTGTGAACCACTTTTTGAAACGCTCCCCACCCATTTCATCATGATAATTGTTAGATTTTGTTTTGGAGTGAAACAAAAGAAGACTACCGTCAAGAAATCCTTCCTTACTTCCAGCATGTAGCACGATCAGACGCTTGCCTTTGCCAATTGTTACTACATGAGCGGGTCGCATATTTTTTCCGTAAACAGTTCAGATTGGAGGGCCGAATCTCGCTACGAAACTTTGTTACTTAGCACCAACTAGTGGAGATTATGTGTAAATTGACTTTATTGATGATCTTTTGTTGTTGTAGTTAGGTTAGGTTAGGTTGGGTTAGCTAGTTTAAGTTAGGTTAGGTGACTTACGTTGGATCAAACGGGTTTATTCTGTATGCTGCCAAGCTTAATGGAGAGCTGTGTAGCAGGTTAGCTGAACTGTTTACGAAAAAAATTATGCATCCGGGACTTACTTCGTCACTCTGCCACACTTTTCTCACCGTATGGCCTTCATTAACCCAAGATTCGTCTATATAAACAATATGACGGTTACCTGCTCTATATTTTCATATTACATGACGATACCATCGCCCCCATGCAACCATGTCAAACCGCTCTATCAAAAATGAACTTACATCTACTCACTTGTGCTTAAAACCTATTTGTTTCAAGATTTTTTTGCGTTGCTGTGCGTTTTCCAGCAAACCCAAAGCATAACCTTCGTCTCTGCCAACACTTTATTAACAGTAGGAAGCTGGTAATTTTCATGCATATCTACAACAATATAACATATTATTGATGTAGCCTGTGTAATGCGCGCAGGCCATGTACGCATTTTCCCCAGTGTTCGTACAGCACTCAAAAGGGAATGCTTTGACGCACCTTGCACGAGACACAACAAAAATTATACGACACCCCAGTAGCAACCACTACACACTTTCTAGCTTCTGTTTTAATTTTTAACTCTTCATATTTACTAACCTTAGATTCGAAATACTTCATGACATTTTAAACTATCTTCCTAGTTTGACTGTGTAAACTTTCATCGCGCTTCCCAAACGAAATTGAACTAAATGTCCTGTTAGGGTCAGTTTGATCTCACGTGTATAGGCAAGGTGAGCCAACCATGCAGGCTAATACGGGCGATATTCGACGCACGCCGAGTCATTCTTTCAGTAGCCCTATCCTAAGCAGATACCTTTGGTTCATCCTGAAATGCAATTGTTATAACTTTGTTGTTAGGTTGTTTATTATGGCAACAATTTACAAAGAAACCTTTTCATTTGCCATAACGGATGTGATATCCAACCAACCTGCAAAATATTTTTTTCAGGTAAAGGAAATGGTGACGGAAAAGGAAAAGAGGATATGTCATCAGGCCCAGATGGTTCAGGTAGGTTAAAATTATGTTGATTACACCAAGTGAGACTTTTATTAGTAGATACATCAAATGTCCTAGATTAATACATCGAATATCTTTAAAAATCTACTGCATTCCATTGCTATGTGGCTGGCTTCAAAATCGTATACAACTTAGAAAGTCTGCTACAAACATTTCTACCGAGAAACATTTAGCACTTAAATAAGTAATACGATGGTTTCGACAACGAACAATATATTTTATTAGTATGAAAGCAATATTTTAGGATCAATGTGTAATGTTTTTTTTGTCTAAATTGATGAATGCAGGCACTTCTTCAATTTAAAACTCAGCTGGAACGTTTCGCTTCAATAAATTACCTCCAAAGTCTTATTGAATTCTGATGCTAGCCAAGGTTGAAACAAATACATACCATGTAACAGAATCGTAAACAAATTAACTTTTAGTTTTGAAATGTAAACAATGAAATTCATCAATCTTAACCTCGAATTTTATTGGTACGTGGAATCTGCCTTGTGTTTAGCGAATAAAAATCCCGTGCAACAGATGACTCATTTCCTGAACAGAGTGCATCACTTAGGCTGTAAACTTGATAAGACTGGTCGTGTGCTGTTCAATTGCTGTAAATCGCTGTTCAATTGCTGTAAGGAAATGATCGTTACGAAATACGAAATGAAATGCGTATGAAATGAATTTGAAAATGTTTGAAACTGGTTCTTGTACAGCAGCTGATAAGAATGCTCAACAGAGTTCACTTTTTGCACAGAGACTTAATTAGAATGGTCTTGTGCATTCGGTTGTAGTTAGGTCGCTATTTTTTTGTTCATAATTGGTGTAGTCATGTTCGTGGTGTTATGTGTCGGTTGGTTAAAACATATCTTACAAAAGGAAAAAAGTGCCAAAAAGTGTAAAGAAAAAGACAAAAAAATGTATAAATGGCAAAAAGTAAAGGAACGTACCGAAAAGGAAAAGGTAAATGTAACCAAAAAAAATGCACACAAACAGTTGATCTTAATAGGCTTAAAACTTGATTACTGTAATTGTACTTAATAGTTTTCGTTGTTGTCCAAAATCAATCTTGGTTTTCTCTTTCTTCTTTTTTCCCGGTGAAAAAAAATGCAAACATGTTGTAGGTAATGAATGCGGATGTAATGCCAGGTAACCCGACAGCAGCACTCTTTCTTTGGGAGTTAATGATTATAAATAATATCACTATCCTTCCAGCACCCTTCCCACTTTTCTGTTTATTGCTTTTAGACTTATTTAAAAAAAGACATGCTTTGATCACAACTAACATTAGTCCTTGTCTTAGGCCTAAGTTAAGCCGTTCCATCCTAGGTTAATTTTAGTCAAAGTTTTTCTAAGTAAAGACTTACCATCCTTGATATTGCTTTTAAGAATAAGATTGGCATTGGACAACTCCTGTGCCACGTTATACCACTCACATTCAAAAACACAAAACACCCACCAAAAAAAAATTGTGAATCACTGCAGCGCGAGTGTAAAACAAAGTGACCTTGAACTATTTTTGTACTCTGAAAATTATACAACAACCAAACTGCATGCTTAGATCAAAAATACAATTCTTCAACGGGCTGAAAACACATTGCAAGATACAATCTCTTTCCTGAAAATGTTGAATGATATAACTTCTTTTTGGAGTAAAACTTCAGATTAGAAATCGGCTTTCTCCACTGTAACCCTCACAAATAAACCTGAACAGTAGATTAATAACAGAATCGCAAAATTACACCACTCAAAAAACTACGATTAAAATTCCTTAAATGGAAGAAGTCGATTAATTTAACCAAAAATGAAAACAGGCTGATTGCACAATTTGTCCAATTTAAAATTACAGGAAAACAACCTAAGAGATCGCAAACCCACTGAAAATAGAAGTGCACACTTTTTCCAGAGTGTCATCTATTAAGCCTGAATCGAAAATAGAAACAATTTGTCGTCAAAACATTAATAACTGAAAGTGTATGCTCTGCAATTACTCAACCTTAATCCAAATTGCCCGACAGTGAAGTAATTCAAAACATAGTGCAGTGCATAGAGTCGGCTCAAAGTGGTTAGTAACGACACTGCGGATTGGAGCAAGACACCATAGCCTCAAGATCTCATTACTATTGAGTTAAATATAAAGGGTTTTCGGATTCACGATCAATTTCAGTAATTGTAGTTCATTTCAAGTGATAAAGAGCCATTTAAAGTTATTGTACGTCAAAAGACAAGAAAGAGATTATTAGAGTTGTCCTGAACTTCTTCAATTAAAACATAGGTGTACATAGAATTGATATCTGATTGGAAGTTTACAGTTCTGGTTGTTTGAGTTGGCTTACGAAAATGAATGGATTCTTCTCTATAGAGGGTATTAGTAAAAACCTTAATATCAATAAATAATCTCCGTTGTAAACTGCAGGAGAGGTGATACGTATATAAAAATTTCTAATTGCGATTAAGATTGAGGGTGGCCAAAGTGCTAAAGTCATATATGGATATTTTACAGTGTAGAGAATCATAGAGCATGCAGTATACTTGCATTAAACCTTCTTGCTAGTACCCACAATAAAGAAGAAACAGTCCATTTTTGTAAACCAACCCATACAACCAGAACGGCTAACTATCATTCACACTCAGATCATATCTACATAGTAACCTGACTAAAAACCTAGTTACAGGACATCACAAAACAATCCAAATCCTGTATTACATTTTGGAGATAAGTAAGAGATCAAGGTTATTCTCAGCCGTCACTTTAGGAAATTTCAGTTTTGAACTTTTTTTTTACATAACCTTACAGAGGTGAATGTTATTGTTATTCTTAAAATGCGTTTATCTTTTATTACCAGGCAATGATGACTATGAAAACATGGATCCTCCAAAAGGTACAGTTCCGGTAAAAAAAACGCCTTCGTTATATGGAAGAAGTTGCAGGAAGAATGTATGTGACTCAACGAAAATGTTGATATCTCGAAAACTACTGGGGGGGGGGGGAGATTGAGGCTTAATGGCGCGTCGACAGCTTGGTCATTAGCACCAACCTCAGTCACAGTGCAGCGGACAGAACTACTGGACAGAATTGAATGAAACAAAAACTTGATTGCTTATTTTGACATCAGCTATATTTCTATACGTATTACATGTAATGGTAAGCAGTCAAATTTAATTGGCTGAGCGAGCAGCACAAGTTGAGAACTAATAATATATCTTATAAATTACTGGATAGAATTGAATAAAACAAAAACTTGATTAATTATTATGATATGTGCTATATTTCTATACGTATGACATGCAATATTCAACAGAAAAATATAATACGCAATTCAGTCTTTGTTTCATGAAAATCCTTCCACTGGTTTATGAGATATTAAGTTTTTCTCGCTCGGCCAATTATTTTCAGTCAGTTAACGTAGTATTTAATAAGGGAAGAAATACAGTAGACAATCTAATAAGTATTTCAGTTTTTGTTTCATGAAAATCGGTCCAGTAGTTTTCGAGATAACAGATTTTCTCCATAGTTGTTATTACGACCCTCGATATAACCAAAAAGGGCGTTTTTTTTACCGGAACTGTACGTGGAAAGTTTATTCAAATTTCAGTTATGCTGATTTGTTAAGATGGTTTGTTCATTCAATAAATACCTAATTAAACAGTTCATTTGCATGTATTATTGTCTTCAACATGGTGTACTATAAGGAACGATGAATGTATTCAGGGTGATCACTGATCAGGTTTATGATGCTGAAGTACATAGAAACAACCATACTTTCTATTGTAAATTAAATTTCGTATTAACAAAATGCTTTCAAAAAAATACAACTAACAAACAGTTACAGTATGAAGTGGGAAGTAATTAAAATAGTCTTAATTTAAAGGAAGGTTTTCATTATTTTTATTATCATTATTTTCAAAGCAAAGATAAAACGTACCAACAACATGATGACGTGGGAATGAGGCCTAATGTTGCAGTGGCAGATAGATCATTAGAACAAACTTCAACAGTGCAGCAGTATGGGTTGGCACTGCACCACACGTGAACATGTGAAGAATGGTTGTTTCATCTAAGAACCGAGGATACTTATTTAAATAAAAGGTTTCGTTCACTTAAATTTTCTGGAAAGTTTTAGCAACTAAAGAAAATATCTTGGCGCCCAGTGATTACTACCTTTCGTTATTTTAGCAAAAATAAAGCTTACGTAATCATTGCTGCTTCTATGAGTAGCCAGTAGAACACACCATCAACATGTTTATTACGAGGAAGCTTACGATTCACACAAAAAATTACTTTGTTGTGTCAGATGTTGAATTAATATTCAAATATTGTCACTGCAAACACCTAAACCTGAAGTAAATCAATTTTTAATTGATTAAAATCGATTTCTATTTTAAATGGATGATTTCAGAATTAAATAATCTAAGACTTGCATCATGGTAATTTCTTGTGAAATGTTTCAATTCGTGTGCTGGTTTGAATTGCACCTTATATTGATTGAACTAAACCTGTGAACATTTTGTTTGAAATTGTTCTAGATAGGCGTGGCATTAGAAAAGCAGACCAAAAGTTGGTTAATAAGCTAAAATTTTGAATACAGTTAGCATCCTGCATAGTTTTTGTTGTAGTCCGAAATCTGTCTTGTTGTTTCTCTATCAGTTCTTTTTCCTTGTCATTGATACGAAAACATATTCAGCTAACAAGAGCGTACATTATACCTGGTAACCAGACAGTGGCACAGTTTCTTTGGGAGTTCATGATTGTGGAGTCGTCACTTGTGTGCTCCACAACGGCCGCCTTCAATATCATGTCATTATGTTAACCCTACCCAGATTACCCTTTAATTACCTAATAAGCTATTCCATTATTGTATATAGCATTGGTTACATCACATGACTTCCTGTTACACCTGTATATATACTACCCCTTACAGAAAGTAAAGCTGTCTTATCAGCTGTAGCCTACACTCTCGTAGTCCGTGTCTTTCTTTACCATTGATGCCCATGCTGGGCTAAAGTGTGTCCCTGCCCAGGACATCACAGTTGGCGACGAGGCCAGTACCATTTGGTAAACATTAAATGTAAACTTAATCTGATAGGTCTTCACCCACATCTTTGCTCAATATTTTTGGTAAGTTGCAAATTTTTTTCATTTGGCAATGAAAATTAGTGCTCTGAATTCCTATCAGAGTTTAAACTTTTTCAAACAGTGTTATTATGTCGTGGTAGTGCTGTGTGGTACAAAATGATAATAGTAAAATTTAGTACCTTAACAACTAGAACTGAAATGGGCAATTGGATTTATTATGGTTAATTTTACCTTGGCAGTGTTCTAAAGCGACGCACTGGCGTGTCCGCACAGGCAGTACTATAAACCTGAAGGCTCGAAAAATGTGCTGCTAAATTAACCCTGTTAAATTTAATTGCGCCAGTGCCCATATTGGGGTTAGTGTGTGCCGGTGTAAAATTTAGCACCGTAGGTTTATGCTTAAACTTAGGGAAATCTGGTCTGAGCTCGGCTTAGTCCAGGAGTGTGGTTTTTGTAAAATGTTGCAGTAATGGTAAACGTAAAAACAATTTTTCAAAGCCTAGTTCCTTTAAATTTAACTTGTAGGCAGTTAATTTACAATACTAGGTAGGCTACAGTCAAGCTTGATTTATTTCTGTGTTTAAATAGTTGACCGGTAGTCTTGAGTTCTCCAGTTTAACTTTTGCAGGTTAAACAGGATTGTAATTAAATTAAATTTTAATTTAATTTTGTAGGGCTTATGCCAAAGACAGGTTTCGGTTGCAAAACACCTGAAGCTGCTAAAAGTAGTAGCGATAGTGAAACTGAAAAAATTCAGTAGTGAACGCTAGTGTTAGTGAAGCTAATTCAAATTTATTTTTAAATTTTGAATCTAGTAGTGAAGATGACGTCAACATGGGCTCGTCTAAAACCAATGGTTTCTCAGAATTCGAATGCGAGTCCGATACATGGGAGAAATACTCCAGCCGAATCGGCTATTATTTTAAAGCTAAAGAAATACCAGCAGCCAAACAAGTGAATTTTCTAATGGCATCTGTAGGCCAGAAAATGTTTGACAAGATTTTAAGTATAATTTCACCTGATTTTCCCGACTCATTAACTTTTGACGAACTAGTTAAAAAGTCTTAGAAGACATCAAGCCAGTGCCCTCCGTGGTTTCTGAGTGTGTAAAGTTTTTCAGAAGGTCGCAAAAAAATCAGATGAAACTATTGGGGAATATTTAGCTGCGCTTAAGCTCATGACTAAAGATTGCGACTTCGCTAAAATTAAAGACGTTAATAGCGAAATGATTAGGGATCGCCTAATTGGGGGATCCAATCTGAAGTCATTCAACGCGAGTTGTTGAAGTAGACTCTGGATTTAAAGGCTACAACAACCTTAGCTTTATCCTTGGAATCTGCTGAAACCGACCAAAGTGTTTTGAGAAGCCATACAAGGGCTGTTAATTCTGTAGCTAAAAAATCTAGCAAAACGTCTAGTAGGCATAAATCCAATACGGATTTTATTTGCTATTGTTGCGGCAAATCTGGCAACGTGAAAACACGCTGCAAATATCGCGAGTATACTTGTGACAGATGTCACACTGTCAGCCATTTAAAAGACGTGTGCAGAAAAGCTATTCATTCAAGCCGAACTTCAAAAACACTCGACCCCTCTAAAGCAAGTTCAAGCAAAAATTCTAAGGCTAGGCCGAAGTCTAAACAGAAGTATAGTTACAAAAAAACGGGTTATTAAACTCAAATGCGATAGTGACAGCGACAGTGAAAATGACCAGGATGTTGTCGCCGAAAATTAACAGTCTGTTTCCGGGTCTGATAGTGATTCAGACAACGACTATCTTGTTCTGAAAAATAATACTCTTAGACTGAGTCAGACTGCGGACAAGATTTCAATTCCCCTTCAAACCAATAAGATCATAGTAGTAGTTAATTCTATGAAAATCAATAAATGGTAAATGCCAGTCTGCCTAAATGGTGTCAAGCTTGAAATGGAACTTGATTTCGGGGCAGACGCATCCATTATTCCTATTGATTGGCATCAAAAATATTTTGCGGACTGTCCTGTAAACCTCAGTCCGTAATCGATACACTCATATACTGACGGAATTGAGAACACGATTTACACTGTAAGTCTGAAGGTTGAAGTTAAAGGTCAAATAGAACACTTGGATGCTTTAGTTTCAAAATTATATAAAACTGCTTTAATGGGAAAGGATTGGCTTTCTATTTTTCGGGTTAATTTTCATCCATTTTACGACCTTTAAGCAAAAGTTAAACCTAAGAGAAGTGTAAAGAAAACTAGCATTACACCAGTTGACACTTCCGAAATAGTAAAGTGTTTCCCTGAGCTATTTAGTGGAGCCATGGGTAAGTCTAAGAATTTTAAAGCCAAAATTCATTTAAAACCTGATTCAAAACCTGTGTACTGTCGTGTAAGACCAGTTCCGTTACCACTCAAAGAAAGGGTTAACCAAGAAATTCCAAGGTTAAGTCTGTCTTCCTGTCCGGTGTTTTTCAATTTTTGCAGGAGGTACAGATGTATGACAAGATTTAGATTAGGGGTTTGAATAACATCTCTGTAATGTGTGGTGCAGTGGCAACCCGGACCACTGCACGGTGACTGAGGTTGGCGCTAATGACCAAGTTGTGGATGCGCCATTAAGCCTCAATCCCCCCCACCCCAAGAAATTCGTAGGTTGGTTGGCCTTGGAATTCTAGAGCCTGTGAAGACCTCTCAGTGGTCTACGACCATCGTCATAGTTCATAAACCAGATAGCCAAATCTGGGTGATAGTTGATTACAAGACCACCGTGAATCCCCAACTGGAAGTCGAACACTATTCGGTCCCCACGGCCGCAGAATTATTTAGCGAATTAGCATGCAGTGACACTTTTTCCCTTATCGATCTTAAGGATGCCTTACTGCAGATAGAACTCGATAAAGAGTCAGAAGAAGCTTTAACAATAAATAGACCCACGGGTTTGTTTAGATGGCTTCGCGTACCCCTGGGCCTAGGGTCCAGCCCAGGAATTGTCAAGAGAGTAATGACTCAAATCACCAGTAAATTTTCCCAAATGTCTCCCGTTTTACGATGACATCCTGGTGAGCGGGAAGGGGGTTGCACATGACGAATCGTTAAACAAGCTGTTAAATGCTTTACAAGATTAAGGAGCCAAACTTAAGAACGAGAAGTGTAAACTATCGCGGCCTGAATTAAAATATTTAGGCCACATGATAAATGCAGTAGACCTGTATACACTCCATGAGGTTATCAAAGCAGTCACAAACGCTCCTAACCCAACATGTATTCAAGAGCTACAGAGCTTTTTGGGTTTTGTAAACCATTACTCAAAATATCTACCAAATATCGCTCATATTCTGTCACCAGTTACTCGTTTATTAAGGCCAAGTGTGAAGTGGGTTTGGGGGCATAATATGACCGAGCCATGAGTAAAGTATACGAATTATTTCTTAAATCTAAAGTTCTGGTTCATAACAATCCGAAATTAAAGCTCAAACTCGTTTGTGACGGCTCACCTTATAGGGTCTTTGCGTGCCTCATGAATGTCATGAAAAACAGCGAATCTCCACCAATAGGTTTCGCTTCATGTAAGCTAACTCAAGCCGAAATGGGCTACTCGCATTTTAATCGGCAAGTTCTCAGTGTGGCTTTGGGAGTGAAACGGTTTCACGAATACGTTCATGGTCAGCAATTCATACTGCAGTCTGACCAAAAGGCTTTAGATTGGATCTTTGGCCTAAAAAAGGAATACCGCAAATGGCTGCCGCCAGGGTTCAACATTGGGCAGTAATGCTTAATGCGTACGAATACGAATTTGAACATATTTCTGGAAAGCTTAATTTAACAGCTAACGCGTTGTCTTGACTTCCCCTACCAAATACCGAGGAGTTCGAAGAAGCTGACGCTCAGTACAACGTTCTTGCTTTAGAAACAATTTCAAACTTACCAGTTTTAAACGCGACACTTATGCTCGAAAGCAAACGTGATAAAATTCTTTTCAAAGTCTATCGCTGCGTGAACCATGGCTGGCCTGAC
>JAHWFP010204329.1:14929-25001 GCA_023313725.1 Lithobius niger
TTAGGCATAGTTAAATTGAAAAGTTTAGCTAGGCAAAAAGTCTGGTGGCCTAATTTTAATTTTGACATTGAAAACAAAGTTAAATCATGCCAAAATTGTCAAGAGTATAAAGATACTCAAACAGCTCGGCCAAAACACACGTTGGAAAATCCACTCAAGCCTAATGCTAGGATGCACGCAGATTTTCTCGGCCCGATGGACAATTACATGTTTTTTATACAAGTATATGCACATTAAAAAATTCCTTTTGTGCATAAAATGAAGACTACAACGTCTGCACGAGTTATTGACGTGTTAAATAATCATATTGGTCATTATGGTTTAATGACAGCTTACTTACGGACAATGCTGCCCAATGTATGTCCACCGAATTCCAAAATTGGTTAAAATCCAATGGGATTAGGCACATGACGGGTCTGAGTTTTAGATACCTTAGGTTCATTCCCTGAAATTCAATTGTTATTACTTTGTTATATGGTTGTTTATTATGGCGATAATTTACAAAGAAACTTTTTCATTTGCCTTAATGGATATGATATCCAACCAACCTGCAAAATGTTTTTTTTTCAGGTAAAGGACAAGGTGATGGAAAAGGAAAAGGTAAAGAGGACATGTCGTCAGGCCCAGATGGGTCAGGTAGGCTAAAATTATGTTGATCACATGAGTGTGATGTTTATTAGTAGAAACATCAAACGCCTTAGATTAGTACATCGATGTTTTAAAAAAGCCATTATGTTCCATTGTTATTGATGATCCGCCCCTCATAGAAAGTACTACTACATCGAATGGGCTCAAAATTCCTTGCATTCCATTGTTATGTGGCAGCCTTCAGAATCGTTTACAACTTAGAAAGTCTGCCACAAAAATATGTACTGAGAAACATTTAACACTTCAATATATAAAACGAGTGTCTCGACTACGAATAATATATTTTATTAGCACGAAAGTAATATTTTAGGAGTATTGTGCAGTGTTTTTTCTTTTCAAAATTGATGAATGCAGTCACTTTTTCGATTTAAAACTCGACAGAAATGTTTCACTTTAATAATTTTCCTCAAAAGAGTTATTGAAATCTAATGCTAGCCAAGGTTGAAACAAATGCATATCCTTTAACAAAATCCTGAACAATTTTAACTTTTGGTTTTTAGAATGTAAATAGGAAAATTCATCAATCTTAACCTCGAATTTTATTTTATTGGAATCTGCCTTGTGTTCTGTGAATGAAAATCCCGTGCAAGAGGTGATCTTATTTCTGGGCAGAGAGGATCACTTTGGCTTGAAACTTCATGAGACTGGTCGTGTGCTGTTCAATTGCTATAAATCCCTGTTCAGTTGCTGTAAGAAAATGACCACCACGAAATACGAAAATGAAACTTGTATAAAAAAAATTTGAACATTGATGAGGCTGGTCCCTGTACAGCAGCCAACAAGACGCTAAACAGCGTTTTCTTTTTGTATAGAGGCTTCATCAGAATGGTCTTGTGTGTTTTGTTGTCCTAAGTCCTCGTTTTTTTCATAATTCGTGTATTCATGTTTGTGATGTTATGTGGTGGTTGGTTAATCATATTTTACGAAAGAGTTAAAGACCAAAACTAAAGGAAAGTATCAAAATTAAATGGAAAAAGAACTGCCAAAGAGTGTAAAGGAAAGGACTAATAAAATTAGTAAAGCACAAAAATTAAAGTAAAGCACAAAAATTAAAGTAAAGCACTAAAAAGTAAAAAGAAAATATACCGAAAAGTAAATGTGCATGAACTTGGTCTTAATAGGCAAAAAATTCCATTAGAGTTATATTTCATAGTTTTTGTTGTTATCCAAAAACAATCTTGTTTTCTCTCTCTTCTTTGTTCCCAGTGATTGAAACGAAAACATGTTTTAGCTAATGAATGAAGATGCAATACCAGATAACCCCACACCAGCACTGTTTCTTTTGGAGTTTTATGATTTTCGATGATATAACTATCCTTCCAAAGCCCTTTTCTCCTTTTCTTTTTAGACTTCTTACAAAAATGCTTTGATCACAACTAAGATTAGTCCTTGTCTTAGGTCTAAGATAAACCTTTCCGACGTTTCCATCCTAGGTTCATCTTAGTTACAGTTTTTCTAAGTCATACCATCCTAGAAATAACTTTTAAGACTAAGAATAGCATTGCTAAACTCCTGCGCCACGTTATTCAGCTCAGATTCAAAAGAACAAAACCCACACCAAACTATCGTGAATCTCTGCAGCATGAGAGGGAAAAACAGAGTAACCATGCCTACTTTAGGACTTAGAAAATTAAACAACTACCAAACTGCTTGCTTATGTCAACATCCAATTATTCAATGGGCTGAAAACACAGTTATGAGATACATTAACTTTCCTAATAATGTGGAATGATATAAACTTTTTGTTGGAGTAAAAACTGCGGCGTAGAAATTGGTTTTCTCCAACTTCACCCTCAAAAATACACTTGAATAGTAGATGAATAAAGATTCACAAAATGCCACCTCACAAATCACTAGGATGAAAATTCTTTAAATGGGAGAAATCTACTAATTTAGCCAAAATGAAAATAAACTTATTGCACAATTTGTCCTTTTTTAGAAATAAAGATAATCCTCTAAGAGATCTTAAACCACTGAAAATATAACTACAAACTTTTCCCAGAGCGTCATCTATTAAGCCTGAATCGAAAATAGAAACAATTTGTAATCAAAACATTAATAACCGAAAGTGTATATTCGGCAATGACTCATCCTTAATCCTATGAGTCCAACAGCGAAGCGATCCAAAAATATCGTGGTGCATAGAGTCGGCTCATAGTGGTTGGTAACAACCCTGCGGATTGGAGATAGACACCATAGCCTGAAGATATTATTACTCTTCAATTAAATATAAAGAGTTTTTGGATTCAAGTTCAATTTCGGGAATTGTTGTTGATTTCGAGTGGTAAAGAGCCATTTAAAGTTATTGCATTTCAATAATTTGAAAGTAGAAACTCGGTACTTTACTTTTTCAATTAAAACAAGCTTGTTGGTGGTGTGAATGTAAATTTGGTATAATTTTTTTTTTAATCCGGGTGCTAGGTAGATAGAATTTGTGTCTGATTGGAGTTAACAGTTCAGGTTGAGTTGTTTTACGAAAGTGGATGGTTTCTACTCTTTAGAGGGTATAGTAAAGACATTAATGTCAATAAATGTTGTCAGTTACCTTCGTTGTAAACTGTAAGGGACCTCTGATTTGTATTTAAAAATTTTAAAATGCAGTTAAGATTAAGGGTTGGCCAAAGTGCTAAAGAGTCATCCATGATTTGCAGCAGAATGATTCATAAATCTTGCAGTACACTAGTTGTAAGTTTTCTTGCTAACACACACAATCGAGTAGAAACAGTCCATTTTCGTAAACCAACTCAAACAACCAGAACTGTAAAGTTTCATTCACACACAGATCGTATCTACCTAGCAGCCTGACTAAAAGCCAGGAAGGACAAAACAAAAAATTCAAGTGATGTATTATATTTTTGACTTAAGTAAGAGATCAAGGTTATTCTCAGCTTTCACTTTGACAATTTCATTTTATAACTTTTTCCTTAATAACCTTCCAGAGGTGAATGTTATTGTGATTCCTGAAGTACATTAATTTTGTCCGTTTGTTGCCAGGCAATGATGGCAGTGATGGACCTCCAGAAGGTACGTGGAAAGTTCATTTAAACTTTGATGTAGTAATTTGAAATTGAAATTTTAGTTATGCTGATTTGTTAAAAAAGCTCATTTGCTTTTCTCCACCACTTGAGTATTATTGTCTTCAACATGGTGTACTATAAGGAACTATAGATGCATTCAGGTTTATGCTTGGTTAATGGAATAGAAACTAAGTTACTTTCTATTGTTAATTAAATTTTGTGTGAACAAAATTCTTTCAGGAATAAAACAACTAATAAACAGTTACAGTATGCAGTAGGCAGTAATTAAAGTTGTCTTAATTTAAAGGAAGGGTTTCATTATTTTTATTATCATTATTTTCAAAGCAAAGATAAAACGTTCTGACACATCATGTTGGGGGATTGAAGCTAATGGCACAGCATCAGCTAGGTCATTAGCACTAACTTCACTGCAGCAGTTTGGGTTGGCACTGCGCCACACGTGATAGTTCAACGTGTGAAGAACGGTTGTCTCGTCAAAGAACCAAGGACACTTATTTAAACAAAAGGTTTTGTTCACTGATATTATCAGTAAGGTTTTAGCAACTAAAGAAAATATCGTGGATCCCATTGATTACTACCTTTGTTTTTTTTAGCAAAGGTAAATATTACGTAATCATTCACTGCTTCTATGTGTAGCCAGTAGAACACATCAGCAACCCGTTCATTACGAGTAGGCTGAGACTTTACAAAATATTATTTGGTTGTGTGAAATGTTGCATGAATATTAAAATATTATCACTGTAAACACCTAAACCCAAAGTAAAGCCCTTTTTATTGAATAAAATAGACTTCAACTTTAACTGGATGATTTCAGAATCAAAAATCTAAGACTTGCATCGTGGTCATTTCTTGTGAAAAAAATAAATTCATAAATGAAAAGCTTTTACTTTATATTGATTGAATTATACTTGTGAGCATTTTGTTGGAAATGTTTCTAGATAATCGTAGCATTAGGCAGAACCTTTGGGCTAATTCCCTGTAATGTAATTTTTATTATTTTGTAATAAGGTTGTTTATTATAGTTACAATTTCCAAAAATGAAAATAACGTGACGTCATTATTACTACATACATTTGTGCATTTACCAGAAACTTTTTTATTTGCCATAATGAATGTGACATCCACCCAACCAACAGATTATATTTTCAGGTAATGGAAAAGGGGGGGGGGGGATTGAGGCTTAATGGCGCGTCGACAACTTGGTCATTAGCGCCAACCTCAGTCACAGTGCAGTGGTCCGGGTTGCCACTGCACCACACATTACAGAGATGTTATCCAAACCCCTAATCTAAATCTTGTCATACACCTGTACCTCCTGCAAAAATTGAAAAACACCGGACAGGAAGACAGACTTATCGCCCAACTGACGCGCAATGTCATGCGGAAGATGGAACCGATGACGAACACCATCAAGATGGCGACAATCAACAAGTAAGTGCCGGACCGTAAGTGGCCGTCGACACCAAGAACATTCAGGAGGGTCAACCCCCCGCAAAAGGAAACAGTGAGTAAGTCGGGTGTGACCAATTCGCAAACGGGCCAACACAACCTCCTCACGGCGACTGCGGCGACACGCCGAGTGCCACTCCTCGACAGTGCCTTTAATGGCCCGTAACTTATTACCGTCCTGTTTATCCCACGAGGCTTGCCAAAAAGCATGTAACCTCAGACGCAGAGTTGGAAAAGCGTCCGAGGGAACAAGCCTGAGATCCCTACCGAGAGGGCCAGAAAGGGCCCCTTTTGCTGCAGAATCTGCTTGCTCATTTCCACCTATCCCAACATGGCCCGGGATCCAGCAGAAAAGCACGGTTTTCCGCTGGCCAGGCAAGCGGGAAAGCAAAGCTTGGACACGTTGTGTCAAGGGGTACCGTGGATTGTAAGTCGCCAAGGACTCCAGGGCACTCATGGAATCGCTAAAGATAATGAAATGCGTGCCCTGAAGGCCAAGGATCCATTCCACCGCCAAACCGAGAGCCAAAAGCTCCGCAGAAAACACAGAATAGCCTGATGGAAGGCGATGGGCTACCGTCACTCCCTTACAAACACAAGCACAAGCCATGCCAGCATCTGACTTCGACCCATCAGTAAACAGCCGCTGATAACCAGCGTACTGAGAACACAGCCGCCGGAACTCCTGCAAGTACCTTACTGGCAGAGTGGAACCCTTCGGGAGGGACGCCAGAGCGAAAATGAAAATGCCACTTGGGACAAGCCAAGGGGCCACTGGCATCCCCCCCAGCCTCAAGACGCTGGGCATATCAAAGGCTATCTCCTGACAGGACTGCTGGAGCCTATCGCGGAAATCACCCTTACCCACCCTGCGTCTACCGACTCGCATGTCTGGCCCAAAAACCATGGACCAAGCAGGACTGGATTCCACAGCACGTAAACGCACAGCATACTGAATGGCCAGCTTCCGCCGACGAATGGCCAAAGGTGGATCCGAGGCCTCAGCATAGAGGCTGACCACTGGAGAAGTTCGAAATGCCCCAGTCGCCACACGCAGGCCACTGTGATGCACAGTGTCGAACACCTGGAGAGTCGAGTCACTAGCCGAACCATACACCATGCACGCATAATCAAGTTTGCTGCGGACAAGGGCTCTGTAGAGGCGCAACATGGCAGTGCGATCGGCACCCCATGAAGTACCCGACAGAACCCGCAAGATGTTAAGTGCCCGCAAAGACTTGTCTTTAAGTTGGCGCAAGTGTGGAAGCCAAGATAACCTGGAATCGAACACCAGACCCAGGAAACGTGCCTGTGGGACAACAGGAATCTGCGCCTGCCCCAAATACAGGCAAGGATCTGGGTGCAGTGTTCGTTGGCGGCAAAAGTGAATGCACACAGTCTTGTCCGGAGAAAACCAGAAACCATTACTGACCGCCCAGGTCTGAACTTTGTTAATCGCCAGCTGTAGCTGCCGCTCGCAGGTCTGCATGCGAGCTGCCCGAAAGCGCAGGCCGAAGTCATCGACAAACAATGACTGGGGAACAGCAGCTTGCTGAGCAATGGGATTGATCCCAATAGCAAACAAGATGACACTAAGAACACCCCCTTGAGGCACACCATTCTCCAAGACAAACGGGCGGGAAAGAGTCGCCCCGACACGAACACGAAAAGAACGGCCGGAGAGGTAAGCGGAAAGCAACAGTGGCATCTGTCCCCTCAAGCCATAGTTATAGAGATTACGGAGAATCCCATAACGCCAGGTCGTATCATAAGCCTTCTCCAAGTCAAAGAAAACCTGAACCAGATGTTGACGCAGGCGGAAAGCCTCCCTCACATCCGATTCAAGGGCAACCAGATGATCGATGGTTGACCGAAAACGTCGAAAGCCACACTGGGACGCAGATAAGAATCCGCGTGATTCCAGCACCCAGACCAACCTCTCACTGACCATCCGTTCCATAAGTTTACAGACACAGCTAGTCAGAGCGATTGGGCGATAACTGGAAGGAGCAGTAGGGTCTTTGCCCGGTTTCACAATCGGGATGACCACTGCTGTCCTCCACGCTGCCGGAACAGAGCCTTCTGCCCACACACGGTTGAACATCTCCAGCAAGAACTGCTGGGAGGCAAGAGGCAGATGTTTCAACAGCTGATAGTGAACATCATCAGGCCCTGGGGCGGAGTCATGCGACTTGGACAAAGCTGAAACAAATTCCTGCCTGGTGAACGGTAAATTGTACTCCTCTAGCCCGTCAGAGCGAAAGTCTAGAGAGTGAGCCTCTTCTCTACGCTTTATTCTGAGGAAACCAGGATCATAATGGTTATCACTCGAGACCCGCGCAAACGCAGACGCAAGACAGTCGGCGATATCCGGCACAGAAGAGATCACGGAATTCGCCACCTTCAGCTGTGAAACTGGGGAAGACACGTTCCTCCCCGAGATCTGGCGCACCTTCCGCCACACCTGCTGAGAAGGCGTGGAGCGCGTGATCGACGAAACATAAGCTGTCCACGAAGCACGTCTAGCCTCACGGATGACATACCTGGCACGGGCACGACAGCGCTTAAAGGCTACAAAGTTGTCAGTAGTTGGGATGACCGTAAATGCACGCAACGCTCGCCGGCGGGCCCGAATAGCATGCCCGCAAGCAGGCGTCCACCACGGAACAGGAACCCGCTGCGGCTGTGTGGACGAACGCGGGATAGTAGCACGAGCAGCAGCAATTACCACGTCAGCGAAATGAGTTGAAAGTTCATCCACATCAGAAAAGTCCCCAACCGCACGCTGAAATACAGCAGCCTCAGCAAAGACTGACCATTCAGCGCGTCTAAGCACCCACCGGGCTGGCCTGGAAGCCACAGAACCCCCTTGTGTCATGGACAACACAACGGGGAGGTGATCGCTTCCATGCAGATCGGCAGTGACAGCCCAAGTGAAGTGAACTGGGACGGCAAGGGAGCAAAAGGCTAAGTCCACCGCTGACCAATTGCCCGTGGCCAGGTTACAGTGTGTCATGGCTCCATCGTTCAGGATGCAACCGGACCCCCTCTGCATCCACTCCTCAAGGATCCTGCCCTTGTTGTCAGTATTAGATCCTCCCCACTGGACGTGGTGGCTGTTAAAGTCGCCCAGCAGGAGAAACGGGGCAGGAAGCTGGCGAACCAGGTCCTCCAGGTCACCAACCCCAAAGACCTCATCCGGCGGTAAATAAACCGAACAGACAGTAATATCGAATTGAAAAGAAACTCGAACTGCTACCGCCTGAAATCTAGTGTGCAGAGGCACACTGGCATGCGGCTGAGAATGTTGAACCAGCACTGCAACACCACCATGTGCACGTGGCACAGGGTCTGCATCCAGACGGTAGACAGAGTAACCCCTAACAACCGGATTATCCGACGCCTTGAAGCAAGTTTCCTGAAGGCAGCAGCACAGAGGTCGCCAATGCGACAAAAGCAGCCGCAGCTCCTCTGCATGGGTCCGATAACTTTGGCAGTTCCACTGAACGATGGAATGCGCAGGCATTAGGACGGGCTTAAGACTGAATCATCCTCCTCAACTCCTCCCCTGGGCGACCCGAAAACATCTGAATCCTTCCCCGAATCAAAAGCCGGAGTGAGGTCCAGAACGAAGTTGTCCTCGGAAGGAGGAAAAAGCCCAGGAGAAGTGGAACAGGAAATATCTCCCTGCTCCATGGGTAAAGGAGGATCAAATTGTGGAGGGGACGCAATGGACCCCTCAGCAAGCTGGTTGTTCGACGACTGTTTCACCTTCTCTCCTGGTGGCAACTTCCTCACGGGTGGTGCTGAGGATATACCAGCAGGAGCCTTCTTCGACACTTTCTGTGGTGCGCTCCGGGCAGGAGGAGGCTTAACTACAGCCTTAACCTGCCTGGAAACAGTTACAGGAACAGGAACAGGAACAGTTACAGGAACAGGAACGGGAAGGCACCGACCGGTTTGGAAGAACCCAAAAGACCCGGCAAAGATGGATGTTGCTGGGTCAACAAAGAAACAAGCATGCCTACCGTCCTCGTCAAAGACCTGAGCTCAGCGCGCAAATCCGCTAAATCAGCAGACTCACTAACTGGGCCAGGCAATGACGCACTGCACACCTGTGCAAAAGACCTGGTCATCGGTGCTGCCGATAGTTTAGCTTTCTTCCGGGCCTCCGAATAGGAAAGCCCGTCCTTCACCTTCAATTCCTGCACACGACGTTCCTCTAAATAAACACGGCAGTCCCGCGAAGAGGCCTGGTGCTGACCACCACAGTTGATGCACTGCTCTGGGCCAGCACAATCAGCGCCTTCATGGGCTGCCTGAGCACAGCTAACACAGGTAGGCTTACCTTTACACGATCCGCTGGTGTGGCCGAAGCGTTGACAGCGGAAACACCGCATTGGATTCGGAACATAAGTCCTGACCTTCAACCGCAGGTAACCGGCAGTAATGTGCTGCGGTGCAACTGGCGTATCAAAGGTCAGGAAAAAGGTGTCAGTTGGCTGGGCACCATTCTCACCTTTCCGCGTCAAACGCTTCACAGCCGTAACGCCTTGTTACTTGAGTTCGTCCAGGATGATATCATCGCTGAGACCCCTCAAATCAAAGCACGTCACGACCCCCTTGCTGCTGTTTAAGGTACGATGCGGCTCCACACGCACCGGGCATAACCCCAGTGCACCCGCCTTCAAAAGCCTCTTTGCCTGAGCCCCATCCGCAACCTCCACAAGGTATCCCCCAGCACGGAGCCGAGAGACACTCTTCGGATCGGAACCACAGATCCCTTTGAGTGCCTTGTGGACAGCGAACGGACCGAGTTGTGTAACATCTCGGCCCTCGCCTGTCACCACTAAGAACTTCGGGACTTGGTCCCGACTCTTACTAATGTCTAGTAACTGGGCACCAGGCCCAACCATCTCAGGTTCCCTCCTCTGGCG
>JAHWFP010204330.1:0-10219 GCA_023313725.1 Lithobius niger
CAGGTCTTTGATCGTCCCGTGATTCTTCGGAATCTCTCGGGCGCACTGGCTATACGGCGGGTAGGTTACAGGTAGTATACTGGGCTTGGACTGTTTGAGTGAAAGAGCGAACCCGGGGCCTGCCAATTATGTTACTCCGTCAGGTCTTTGATCGTCCCGTGATTCTTCGGAGTCTCTCGGGCGCACTGGCTATACGGCGGGTAGGTTACAGGTAGTATACCGGGTTTGTTGCGAGAAAGAAATTCCCGATTCCCTTCGGTGTCTCTGTGACTTGGATGTGGAGTTGTTATTTGCTGGTGTTGGCCTTGTACCATGCATCGGTGACGCTATCGGCCAAGTGGTTGGCTTGTTGATGAGGACGGCGTGTGGGTCATTTGCTCAAAGCTGGTTGCAGCCATTGGACTAGTAGCGATACTTCGGTGATGAATTGGTGGGCCCTCGCCTTCGGGCTTGGATCTGCCATCCTGATCTGGAGTGGAGCCATTGGACTGGTGGCAAAAGACTTGGCTGATGAGCACTGTGGTCCCGACGTTCTAGGCTGGTCGAGCTGTTTGGACTGGTGGCGATGCTTTGGTGGTGAGCGACGGATCCCCCTTGCCTTCGTGCCGGCAGATCCCCGTTCTAAACCAGAGTCGACCCTTCGGACCGAGTTGCAAGACTGGTGCAAACGTAAGCTGTCCTATCGACGATCACCCAGTATTGTGAGGATGGATCCCTTGCCTTTAGGTTCGACGTTTCGTTCTAAGCTTGTTGAGCTGTTTGGACTAGTGGCTTTGGTGGAAATCGGCACGCCTTTCGAAACCAGCTGTTGGACTGAGTAAGCAAGACGAGCGGTGAGCAATGTCGTCCTTTGGGTGCACTGTTCTGAACTGGACGAGTTGTTTGGACTAGTGGCTTTGGTTGTGGGTCCTGCTAGCGGACCCCACTCCTCGTAAGTCAACCTGGACCGAATTGCGAGACTGGTGATGAGCTGTGTAAGTCCTCGATGTTGGGGTCGATGTTCTAAACTAGGTTAGAGCTATTTGGACTAGTGGCTTTGCTTGGTGATGATTGGGACGCCTTTCTAGCTGGGTTGAGCCGTTGGACCGAGTAGCAAAGACTTGGTGGTGAGCACTCGTTCCCTTGAGGGTGGGCTGTCTCTGAGCTGGTCGGAGCAGTTGGACTAGTGGCGACGCTTTGGTGGTGAGCGACGGATCCCCCTTGCCTTCGTGCTGGCAGATCCCCGTTCTAAACTGGGTTGAGCCGCTGGACCAGCAGCAAAGACTTGGCGACGAGCAGCCTGGCCTCATCTTCGGGCTTGGAAGGTTCTAAGCTGTTTGAGCCATTTGGACTGGTGGCAACGCTTTGGCAGTGAGCTGTGGGTTCGTCCTGTAGTACATCTCCAGAGTGCTGCCGGACCTAGTGGCAATAGTGGCGGTGGCCCTTTAAGCTCGGAGAGGTCTCTTGGAACTGGTCGGAGCAGTTGGACTAGTGGCTTCGTTTTGGTGACGAGTGGTACTCCATTCTGAACTGTAGCTGAGCTATTGGACCTGCAGCAAAGACTGGTTGGAACTTGTTGAAAGGCAGTCGTTTCGAGCGTTGCCAGTGCTATACTAAAGTGGGTGTTTGACGAGACATTCATGAACTAGCTAGCTGACGAGGTGGCTAGGCGTCGAACATTGGGACGTTCGTGTTTTTCGACGAGTTCCTTAGTGTAGTGATCCACCTGAGGCCCGTCTTTCCTTCTGGTCTCGAAGGTTAGGCGATCGATGACTGTGGATCATGAGGGTGTGGTGGTGGGGCAGAGACCACTACTTACAAGCCTGAGGATGACCCTTACTGGATGATGACTTGGATGATGACTTGGCATGTGGCTAAGTCCAAAAAATGGGACTTTGTACTGAGGGGATGGACTTGGTCTCGACCATCCCTGAATCAAAAGAGACCCGCATACTAGCCAAGCTCCGCAATGGTGGAGTTTGGCTTTTTTTTTAACCCTTATGGTGACGGTTAACATCGCAATACCCAGAGAATTTGGCTAAGTCCAAGTTTTGCCAGACTCTGCAATGAGGCAGGGTTTGGCTTTTTTTCTGACCTTTTTTCATTACCCAATATGGTGACGGTTAACATCGCAATACCCAGAGAATTTGGCTAAGTTCCACCCAAAGAAAACCCCACACCCCGCCGTCACCTGAGACCTGGCATTCGTCGCGGTTTCAGGCTCGGATTGAGTACCTGAAGCCACGACGAATACCGGGTCCAGTGTCAGTGAGGTTTGGGGCTTTTAGTCTTTTCCTGAAAAGTCAAAGTCACAGTTAGGCAAAGGGAAAACATAATTCTGAACAAAGGTTACAAGGTTTATTCGGCGTTGGCTGTACAAAGCTATACAAGTTCAATGAAAATTCAGCCTAAAAATCGAGATCCAGGCGATCTTGATGCAGCTGCCAACAAGTTCGTCCACCGTGCCTTCTTCTCGAGCTTTCGTCCGTGCACACGTTCGTGCGACAAGTTGCGCACCACCAGATGGTCTCGTGCCGTTCCTGTCTGTACTTCCTGCACACCTGGCATCTGCGGCTCCTCGTACTCTTTTCGTGGCGATGACTGGTACCCAAAATGGCTGGAAGTCTTATGAGGCGTGTCTTGCGTACTCGGTTGATGAGTTGGTTGGCCAGCGATCTTCGGTAAGTCAACTGGGAGCGTTTGCCAGCCCTATTGAGGCCGCAGACCATGACCATGTTGAGCCTGGCATTGACGAGAATCTGGTTGAGCTTTTGGAAGAAAAGGTAGCGGTGCCATCTAATCGACCTCCTGCCGACATAGAACGAGGAGATGAGGTGATTGGCCATGTCCACGCCATTCATGGTCTCCGTGTAAGTCATGGCTGCCGGTGGACAAGTGACTAGGTGTTTCTGGCCCCCGATGAGTCTTCCGACGGTACATTTTCCGGCCAAGGGATCCACGTGGGTGCTGAGTAGAGGGACGGCCTTGGTGTCACACCAGATGCTCAGCAGTAGCCGGCCGCTCTGACGCAGGATACTGTCACCACGTTCGTGCTCTTTCTTGAATTTGCGCAACTCCTCCGTGAACTCGTATGGCATTCCGGCAGCATTGGCGCGTAGGCTCCCGCATCCGAAGGTTCCTAGCTTGGTGTAGAGGACCTGAAACAGCAGTGCCGAAGTGAAGCGGTTGTCACAGACGATGGTGTAACCCTGGTTGAGGTAGTGGCGCGCGGTGTAGATCGTTGTGTGAGCCATCTTGTTGTTCTCGAGTTCCTTAGCGGGGTCTTGGGCGGGGTCAATGGCCATGTGGCGCTTTTTTCCAATGTGTGCCTCGTCGTTGAGTATGTAACCGTCGAACGGGTCGCAGAGAGTGAAGTGTTCAAAGCCGACCTTGATGGGCTTCTTGGGCTGGTATACCTTGATCTTGGATCTTCCAGTGTATGCAGTCATTGACTCGTCTATGCAGAGAACTGATCCGGGGTTCCTGCACTTGCGGAATGCCTGGTTGATAGCCTCCATCATCGGTCGAACCTTCAT
Organism: Lithobius niger; assembly: GCA_023313725.1. Classification (NCBI taxonomy): domain Eukaryota; kingdom Metazoa; phylum Arthropoda; class Chilopoda; order Lithobiomorpha; family Lithobiidae; genus Lithobius; species Lithobius niger. The sequence continues at coordinate 3,516 of JAHWFP010204330.1, forward strand.
TATTGCGTCCATGTCCTCCTTGGCCTTCTGCTCTTCCATGGCTTGCCTGGTCGTGGGCGATGCAGTCTGGGGATCGGTACCAGTGAAAGACGGTTCTTCGGACAGCCGAAAGTTGTTCCAAATTTGATTGAACCTTGTTCTGGTCATGGTCGATCTGATGGAGTGGTTTCCCAGGTCTGGGGACGTGGACCAATACTGCGCCATCTCCGGCAAGTCGTTGTAACCCATGATTATCAGTATTCCGATGAAAGCCAGCAACTCGTCTTTCGTCAATGGTACCCAAGCGGGAGTGGGATGTGGTTTCTTCCGTTTCGGCGATGTTTGGCAGGCTTGCGTGGTTGTCGTTACTGCTGGGTCTTGGCTGGAGTTGGAGTTGGAAGTGGCCTCTGCTTGTTCCCCTGGCTGAGGGAGTTGCGACGATACGACCGTTGAAGGTGTCTCCTTGGCAGCTGGCTCTTGGCTAGAGTTAGCCCCTGCTTCTTCCCTTTGGATTTGCGCTGGCTGGATCGGCGACGTTGACGACGAGGACTCTGACTGGCTCCTGAGTGTCTTGTCCACCTCTGCACACATCTGCTCTAGCACCAACCGTCCTGTGCTCAGATCTTCTGGGGGTTTTGTTCTCGAGTCTTCTGGGGATTGTACTGGTGGAGCGCTTGGCTGAGACTGTTGTTGGCTGAAACGGTGATTGACATATTGGGTTATCCTGGCGTGGCGCATCTCCTGGAGGTAGCAACTTCGAGGAGGCAATAATCGTGTCCTTTTTTGCTCGGGTGGCTCGGGGAACATATTACTTCTGTAGATCTTGTCGTACAGTACGACTCGCCAGCGTCGTTTCATGGCTTCTAGTTTACTCGGTTCCAGTGACGGTGGCGGTGATTGTGGGGGTGGTGGCTCGACTACGTTGGCTGTCGTTGTGGTGGCTCTTTCTTCCTCCTCATCTGACGAAACGAATCTACCTGAAAGACCCCGAGGGAAGGGAACGATTCCTCTTTTGGTTCGTCTCATAAATGGCCGCGCCTGCGATGTTGCGACTTTGGCTTTTGGCTTGGTATTTTGGCTGGACGACGAGACCGCCTCTGCTGGTGTGGGACGTAGTAGGACCGACCAACCGGGCTCATATGTGGGCAACGTCGCTTCTGATGATTGCCTTGGCATGGGAGTAGAGGTTTCTGTTAAGGTTCGAGGTCGTGGTGGGCTTTCTGGCCTTAGTGGTCGTGATGGACTGTCTGGCCTTGCTGCTTCCTCCTCACTGCTAGACGTCGTAAGGCAGGCGTCGGCATCGTCCTCTGACTCGGTTTCTTTTAGTTCGTCATCTAACTCATCCTCATCTGATTCTTGGCTGCTGCCTTCATAGTAGTCCTCATTTTCCTCGCAGTAATATGGGTAGTCTGATTCGTCCTCCTCCTCCTCGGCGACATCTAATTCTGGCATTGGCGGCTGTGCTTGGCTTGACCCGGCTTCTTCCATGTGGACGTCTGGTTGTGGTATTCCCAGCTGTGGTTCAGTCGGAATTCCAGTGAGTGGCAAAAACTGGCAGTAAGTGATATGGGGTGGTGATGGACGTGGCTCCCCTTGAGTCGAAGTCCCTGCATTGCCTTTTGGTCCTGGTGTGTTGGCTGACGTGACGTTCCGTGTGCTGCGTCTGGCATTGCTGGCCCTGTCGTCCATGAATTGGTTGGTCCTCCTTATGATGAAATCTGCAGTCTCCCCGAATAATTCCATGAAAAAATCCAACTCCTTGCTCTTCTTGTTGCATCTGCCAATGTAGCCCATTGGAGGTCCGGAGAAACCTTTCTTGTCCTGGTACTCGCTCAGCTCTTCCGTCCAAACCCGATGAAGTTGCCTCCGATTCTTGCCGGCCCTAGACTTCTCTACTACGGCGTAGCTGGGAAAGTCGTCCATCGGCGCCTCTGCAGCCATCATCCTGTTTGCCCGCTTCTGGTCGAAGAAATGCTTCACATGCGGCGGGTAGGCCATTATATACGGCCACGCATGACCACTGCACATCGCTTCTGCTCAAATGTATGCAAGATCGAGAAGTAGTTGCTACATGACGCAACGTTGTGCAATATTGTGCAACACCCGCGGAACCCGCATCTGGGTGCGGGATAGCAGGATGTGATTGCACCACGCGGAAACAGCAACCGGTCGTGAAGGGCAATGGGCCTCAGATTGCCAGACACTGCAAGGGATCATCAATTGAGTGGCTTTCGATAAAGCCGCGTGCCGTTGTTGCGAACATGGTGTTTGGCATCGGAAATTAGGGAGCACGGCGGACAAGCCCACGCCTTGCTGCCCGACATGCGGGTTCGAGACCAAAAAAACAAAAAAGGCCGGAAACAACATGAGAAAGGAGTGGCAGGGTGGTTGTGGGATGTAGAATGGAATTTCCGAGGGAAAAGCTGATCAATGGACATGTTACATGGATCCCAGTTTGCTAGATGTTCCCGAGACAGTGTTGCCGAATGGGTAGTAAAGTGGCACGTCAACAAGAAATTCGTTTTCAACACTTTGCTACTACCTTTTGCCTAGAGACCGAACCATTCTCAACTTAGTCACCTCTTTATAGGCTTTTGGTTTGGTTTTAATTTTGTTGCAATTTGTTTTAGTTCGTTACGTTTGGTGTGTTGATATCACTCCATTGAACGACCGAACCACTCTCAACTTGGTTTTTGGCTTTGTTTATTTTACTATGATTTTACAGTTGGTTTATTTTTCGTGAATTGAACGTGAATACAATTTTTTTGGCAACGTTGTTTAGATTTATCGTGCTACACTACTGTGTAGTGTCTAGGCACGTACGTCAGTATACACGTTGTCATTGTCCGAACTTTGGCCGTCCAATGTGAGACGATGCCGACAATACTAACAATGGTTATAACAATATTTTCGTACTTACGAGCCATCCCACGCCATCCCCCGTTACACCCCTAGGCTTCAATTCGTATCGTACCGCAGCTATACGTTCAATTTCATAGCTGGAAGCCTTCCCGTTATCTCGGTGTCGATGAATAATCACCCTAAGGAAATTAAGATGGGGATGAGCGGACTAGAATTAGCTAGCTGCAGTTATAGTTACTTAATGCACGTTGGTGACGTCACGCCAACACATCCCAATGCTAAAAGTGTAGCCGTTATAGCCGGTTAATCTGAAAACCCCCACACGTCACCGTGGGTTAACTTTGATAACCCACACTTTTTCGATAATCTAACACTTTTTCCGCGCTCTACACAGCCACTGCTCTACCATGTGACATACTTTGCAAAACTACCGTACACAACACAAATTCAACCAGCACACCCCATTGCAACCAACATAAATAAGCACATTTGCAACTGCGGTATTTATCGTACTAACACGAAAAAAAAAAACTTGCGTAGGCTACTATGCTAGGACCCCACCCATGGAGGAATGGCCCAATCCGCCAACCTTTTGCTCCCACAGTACTAAAACTAGGCTACCGACACTTGTAAACACACCTAAATACACCTAAAAACATACGATACACAAGCGAACAGCACATTTGTAACCTGGTGACATTTTCCGCACTAACACGAAAAAAAAAAAACAACCTCGCGTACGATGCTAGGCCCCTCCCCACCCATGAAGGAATCGTCTAAGCCGGACCCGTTAACCTTTCGTTCCGACGGTACGAAAACTAGCCTACTGACACTTTCTAAACACACCTAAAAACCTACGAGTCTCAAGCGAATAGCGCATTTTATACGCTATATCTTATTTAAACTAATAAAGTAGAAAAACTACGGTTTTACCTTAAACACAAAAGTCGGTGACTGGGACTGGATATAGGGACGTCCTCGCGTACGTGAGACTTTCGTAGACAGGAAGTTTAAACCGGAAGTTTGAGTTCCGGAAATTACGTCATGTTTCACAAATAAAATTTTCAAATAAATTTTTTTAAATCTCAAATAACTAGATATGTTGGCTCGACGTCACACCTTAGCATTAAAACACATATCCGTGAAGTAGACCCGGTTATCTCGAAATAATTGATCGTCTACTCGAAAGGGATCAGTCCAAAGATCTAGGGGTAGCAAAATCGATATTTGGACTGTTCCGTTTCTCTCAGACGATCAATTATTTCGGCATAACCGGGTCTACTTCGCGGATATCTATTAGATATTTGCAACGTTATTGAGGGTCAGATTTTGCATTGATAGCAGCTTAGCTGGCTTTCCTACACGAGTTAATTTTTGTCAGGTGGGTCACTGCTCTTGATTTCAACACTATTTAAGCGTTTGTACCGTATTATTATTTTTATCCAAGTACATGAAATGTGCTCTAGTCTGCTTCAGGATATTAGACACTGACGCTATGGCGTCGCGCTACAATGGTTTACAACCTCCACAATTGACTTGATGTGATGTTTGGTGTGATGATTGTTGCCTAACTTGGTGCGACACACTATCGTGTGTCTAGACATGTAAGCATCTGCTTGCTTCGTGCTATCTTTCATTGAGAAATTAAAGTTAAAAAAATGTGGGACTGACCGATGCTATTCCTACTTCTGTCGAAATCGATCTGATACTAACGTCGATTCAATGTCAACTGATTCCAGATACTTGTTCGATACCCTGCCACGAAACAACTTCCCTCACACAAAATGTTAGCCTTCAGTTCACAATTAAGCCCTTCGGAAAGAAGAAAATTTGAACGAAGCGACCCGTTACAACGTGTGCCAACGTCAAACTGAGATCCACCCGTAGCTGATATTTACGTCTTTGATACATCATCCCACTTTGCGTCATCTCTTAAAGGCGTTGGTTCACCAGTTCGATAACGTTGCCCATATTCTAAACACAGCATCCACGTTCCAGATTCTGCGTCATCCAATAGGCTGACGTGCAGGGTCACGTGATCTCGTTTAGTTATGAAAATTTGCGACACTGCTGCGAAGTGTTGATCCTTTTTTTTTTTTTTTATTTACCGCTATTTTCTTTATATTGCTCGAAGATTCTACGGTGCTGCATCTAGGAATTGAAAAGGTGAAACGGCGCCTACAATAGAGCAGCGTCAAGTGACGTCATATGGCTACAAGAGAGATACCTGCAAGGGACTCTAGATTGCAATGGTGGGTTAAACAACGGCACTTCTAGTCAAGCCAGTGCTTTGAGAGTGGATTTCGTAGGCTTAAAAAACCGTTGTTTTCTCCAATCCCTTATGCTGCTTAGGTTGTAATTGGAAAATAAAGATTCCACTTGCTCAAAAATGTCAGCAACCACCAACAAATCGACAAAACTCTCGCGTTTTAGGCCTACGAAATGCAGTCTAATAGCATTGACTTCAGTAAGACGCTCTTCTTTTACCCCACCAGTGCACCTTGCGGCTAACCCAGTAACTGGCTCCACCATAGAGTTATATACAATAATACTACGTCGTGTACTGCCCTATACCTCGTCTCTGTATGGTGTCTTGTACACAAGTTATTGAGAATTGAAGTTTAAAATAATTTACAGCATTTAGCTTGACAAATTAAAATATCCATAGTGCTCTTGGTGACAGTGAATATCGGTCAATTTCTAAGAAGAAAAAAGTAGAATATGCCGACACCACAATATGGAGCCAACTATTTGCTCAACGATTGTTCTGTCTGAGTGTCGGAAGTCAAATGACAGTGCTGCTTTGTGTATATAGTATTTTTTTTTTTTTACTTACCAGTAATCTGGTGGTGTCCTTTTCACCTTTCAAGTTTCCTTCAGTTTTGTATTAGTTGATAGCAGATTTTATTATTTCCAAATAGAGTGGAACATGGAGAACCACTTATGTCCTTAGTAGTCCATTATCAGCGCGTGCAATACCCGGATCCGTCACCTGTGTACGATCGCAGCACTCTCAACACGCCGTTAAGTGGAACGCTGTTGTCCATGGCTCGTTTCCCGTCAACCAATCACTCCATCTTTGGTATAAAAAGCATGAGATTTTCTGCTGATTCACCTCATTTGCCCAAAGCCTTTCCTTCCACAAGTCTTGCCTTCTCCCAGTATTCAAAGTAAGTATTTTTCGTAAGATTTGCTTTACGTCTATTTATTGCACAATAACACAACAGTCTCTTCAGGGTATAAGTATAGACGTTATATTGTTTCACGTGTTTGTGGGTATATTTTGTGGCTACCACGATATTCACAATTTTATTATTATTCAAAGTTACAATTGCATAACTAAGATTTTTTGATAATATATTTAGATGTGAAAGTCGGCTGTCACTCCACCAATTGCAGCTCTTGCTCTGGTTTATCCACATGGACGGCTAATGGTCATCGGGGGTTTTGTGGTGGTAGCAGTCAGACTGTCAGAGTGCCTTAAATTGAAGGCAATCAGAGCTCGGTGAGCTAGTAGAAAGTATGTCCTGGAAAATTCCCTGCCAGACATTCTGAGGAACGTGTTATTGCATTACTCAAATCCTTCAGCTTCTTTTTACCAATTCTAGCTATTTTTTTTACAGTTTTTAGTTCCAACAGTCAAGGGAGGGTTTCCATTTCAGACCCAGTTTGGCCTTGTCTTACTTCTTTCAGTTGCAAAAATGCACTGAGTAAATAAATACAAGTTTTCTCAAAACAAATCCTGCTAAGGATTTCCCCCATAGCTCTTCAAGTCGTGATGTCAAACGCCAAGGTCGTTCGCCAAGTTGATAGTAATTATAGCTGTAAGGTTTGATCAAAAATGTGAAAATTGTTTAGTGTGC
>JAHWFP010204330.1:10319-35617 GCA_023313725.1 Lithobius niger
TTCATTAGTTTAGTTTATCGTCTTTATCGAGAAGTCCAACGAACTCCCATTATTTAGCAAAGGGTAAGCAGATGACCTGGAGTGGTTAACGCTCGCTACAAAATTCTTTAGCAAAAATTGTTCGTTTGCGCTGTTATTGTCGTGCTGTACACTTCCGTCATCGTTCATTCATTGTTGTAAGCATAATAGGTTGTGCCTTAGGGCTTCGGGCAGATGACCAGGAGTGGTTAACGCTCGTTAAACCCTTTGAAACCCTTTGAGGTTGTTCATTGTTATTGTTGTAGCGAACTGTCGCTTCTCTTGGGTTTTCCGATTGGATTTCTCTAGCTCAATTGTCCCTCTGATAGTCGTAGGCAGATAACCCAGTTTCGGTTCGTGCTCCCTAAAAAGCAAAACAAAACATCAACAACAAAAAATCTGCTCTACAAATACTAGTAAGATTGATAGGAACTTTGAATTTACGCTTCCCCTAACTTCCAAAACCAACAAATAACACATCCATGGTTGAACGATATAGCTATCTGCAAAATTTCAGCTTCATGCATCACATGAAACAATTTGTTTTTGCGAAATTAGCTAGGCAAATATCCTTTTTATTTTCCACGCACGGCGTCCCCAAAAAAGGACAGCTACTAGACGGACGAGTCCAGTGATTTGGAGGGTTCTCGCCTCTAAATCAAGCGAATACTGGCTGGAATCCTGCGACTGCCCTAAATAAAAAGTCTCTAGAATTAAGTCGGGGCTCGGGAATGAAAGGGTGATAACATATTCGGCTGCACCGGAAAATGACAGTGTTTGGTATTATTGTGCGACCTCTCAGGGTTGTAATTCAGTAACCTTTTTACAATAAATCACCGTTAATTTAGTTGGCTAAACCCTAACCATTATTGTATTCTAGTCATGCTGGTTGGTGAAATCACTCGACCGATCTGCTTGAAATAGGGTGATAAAAGTTTGGTCATTAACTGGGAAGCCAACTATTGTCAAATTCTGCGCAAGATACTGCGCCAGGGTAGAGTGGCGGAACACCCAATTATACTTCACTATAGCTGTGGAATTAATTTTTCTGGTTATTCGAGATATTCTCGTTAGTAGTTTTTCAGTTACATTCTCTCGTTTGCCGTTCTCCCCTCCCCCCAATAAATTCCTTCTACAAAAAATGAACTAATTAATACGTTGCTTCCGTTTACCTCGGACTCAAAAACATTAATTAAAAAAAAAAATACGAGTGTCATACACGTTGAAAGTCGTTACAGCCGCTGAACTCGTACGATTGCAGGGAAATCGCATAGGAATGTGTAAATCACCGAATTAACAGCAGTTCACCTCGTATGGTCACATTGACCATATTACATAGCCTATGCATGAATTGATTTTTCAATTTGCAAATCTTCTTTTATTGTTCATTGGGAATAAGGTCAACTCACAACAAAAAAGACTTTGTGAGCACAGGAGCTTGTCGACCGTCGCTTACGCGGCACGTCGCGTCATTATACAGTTTGTCTCAAATGTCCCGTACCAGTCAAATAAATCCTTGACTTGGATTTGGGTTGCTGATATAGCCACACGCTCGTATAGGAAGTCACCTATGGCGAATTCGATGATGCTATCCAAAATAACATGGAGGTCGTATTCAAGGTCATCCAATTTGTATCTCGCAAGATAGGGGCATAAAGTAAATTAGAAAGTTGTGGGGGATCGTGGTATTTTTACAACACAGGAAGCAGAACAAAAATCGAACGCAAAACACGGACGGTATTAGCGAAAGAAGTTGGGTAGTGCAAAGAAGCTATCCAGGGGGCAGCAGGAAATACAGAAATAGCTGAACCATCAAATGAAACAGTAAGAAAGGTCGCATTCTGGCCTGGTTTTGGTAATATTGTAAAATAAACACCAGTGGCGGATTTAAGGCAAAAGAGCTGGGTGGGCAAGCCCTGAAAGGCCCCGTTTTGTCCCCGAAAATTCAGTGGCTTTTTTTTTGGGCATACATGGTCTGCGTAAGTGAGAAGCCCGGATAGTATACTAACCCATGACTTCAAAAGTACGAGTCCCAAATTCGACTAAAATTTGTTTAAATTCTGGTAAATGCACACAGGTAAACGCACGGAAACTCGTGCATTTAATTTTATTAAATGAAGGGAACGGAGTATAGTATATAATTGAAGAGCTTATTTCCAAAACGTCATAAGTCCAAAAAATGCCATTTTGAGGGAAATGCGTTTTTTCAAAATAAATTCAGAAACTATGTTTTAACAGCATAACGTTTTATTATCCTGCCAACGTTTAACAAAGTTAACAATGCAACGTGGTTTCTAAAATGTTAGACACATGAAAATCCCGAAACAATAGTAGGCACGTGTGGATTTAAGACTTTCTGGAACTTAATGGTGGACATAAATCTTGTTGGTATAGATGGAATAGTGGAGTAATGGAGTTAAGAAGTTTTGTTAAGAAACAGATATTAACCAGGCACATCGCTTGTTTATAAAAGTTTAATTTTTATAAAAATGTACAGAAGTCAGTGTTGCACTAAAAAATCATTAGCAGTAGTATGTGTAGAAACGTGCCATGTGCAAATTCTGAAACTAAAAACATGAAAATGTGAATATCTGTTAGACGCCACAGCCTTGCATTAGTCTACAGCCATTTAAGTTATCGCTTGCATCATTATCTCAAGTATCAGATGAAAAAAGACTTTTTTTTTGTAAAAGGGCATCGTAGGATATGCATCATTTACTCCATTTTAGTGGAATGCTTTTGAACGTCAACTACATGCGCTGTTTTGACAGGATTTCCAAGAGGCATTTTAAGAGTAGTGAATGACAACTACTTTCTACCTGGTTTTAAGACCTTAGCTCTGGAGTAGTTACTTTGTATGCTACGTTTTCTCCGTCACTTCTAAGACTTTCATTTCAGTTACTTATAGTCCATTTTGCTCTTAACGTTAGCATCGCATGTGGCTTTCCGGTTATATTTAAGTCTTTGCAGGTCTATGCCCTGTATAAAGTGTGTTTATGGAGAAAAAACGTTGGTGTAGTCCTTACTTCCTCTGTTGATTTTGTTGTTTAAACCAAACCATTTATAATAAATGAATCTTAGCCGATTTTAGTTTTCTCTTCATAAAAAACCTGATGAAAGTGGTAACACGCAGCTAGTGTTAATGTAGCGGCTCCTCATCGACCATTGTTGTGGTGGCACAATAATATTAACAGAGACGCATTACTACCATATTTTACAGCCTTGTTCTGACTCTTTTTCCGCTCTGCAGGTGTTCTTGATCTTTTTCTGGCAGTCTTGCCTGCTTTTCTTTCAATAATATCATCAAAGCTGGCCATTTTTTCTCGAAACTATAAGCTGTTTACTTTAGCAAAACGCAAAGAAGGCAACCATGTTGGATCACGTGACGAGTGAAGTGCTCCTATTGGTCCAATTGGATCTAAGACTTTCTGGATATGAACGCCGCTTGGATATAAGACTCTTTGGAAATAACATTTTAGCTTGATTTTTCAATAGGAACTAAGCTGTTTTGAAACTTTAAAATATTATTTTCGGATTCAGCGACCCAAGAATGGGCTTACATGCGTCTTATCTACATTTATGACAAAAATGGACTTAAGACTTTTTCGAAATAAGCTCTCCAATTAAGCATGGAAAGGCCGACTGGTGGTTAAACGGAAATGAAGAAAAGAAAATGGAATTTAAAAAAAAAAAAAACATTCAGGGCCCGGCCACCCGCCCCGCTTGCATTAAATCTGCCACTGGCGTTTATTTTACAGTATTACCAAAACTAGGTAAGAGTTCTACCCTTGTTACTGTTTAGGTTGATGGTTCAGCATAGTTCTGTATTTCCAGCTGCCCCATGGATGGCTTCTCTGCACCACCCAACTTCTTTCGCCAATATCTTCCTTGGTTTGCATGCGATTTTTGTTCTGTTTCCTGTGTTGTACAAATAGCACGATCCCCCACTACTTTCTAATTTACTTTATGTCCCTATCTTGTGTAGCTTAGGAGATACAAATTGGTTGACCTTGAATACGCACTTCAAGGTTATTTTGGATGGTATCATCGGATTCGCCGTAGGTGACTTCCATGCTATTATCAGGAACCCATATCCAAGTCTTAACAAGGATGTATTTGACCTGGTACGGGACTTAATCTGTGACATACTTTATGTGTATAGACTCAGTATCCAAGCGAATCGCGGGCGACGGACGACAAGCCCTTGTGTTTGTAAGTTGTATTGCAAGGATGGTTGTCATAGTTAGTGTCTCATTGTTGCTGAGTACTCCGGCTTGTCATGGTATTTGATCTGCCACAGTACATTTATTATTTTGAGCTTATAGTATAATATAGTATATTGTGGTTAGTTTATTGACGGCGTGTTCCTTGTCGGTTATACTGTTTGCATGTCATGTAATCAATGGCGTGGAATGAATTGTAGTGACTCATCCTGCCTCAGCTCCTGTTAACGTCAATATTGGACGAACTGATGCTGGGACTGTTGACCCAGCATCTTGATTCCCTTGAGCTGAGCCTGGATGACGATCTTAAGTGTGCCCTGTCTCTATTATTGAAATTCAATTCACTGTATTGTTGTGCATGCCGAGTTCAAACCAATTGTTAAGCATGCGCTCAGCCTTGCCAACACATTGTTAATTTTAAGTAATCAAATATTATTTATTCATTTCCAAAACCAGCATTCCACCCTAAACTTCCCGTGAATAATCTTTGGTCTTACTATTAGAAATTTATTCCTTTTCCTCCCCCAATTTCCCCAGTCCGCCACATTTAAGTTTTCATGTCCCAGCAAATCATTATAATTTTACCATTGTCAGTAATTAAGAACTGTTTGGCTTAAGTCGTGGCAGGCGAGCATTCTACCACTGAATAAATATGTGGAATGATAGTTTGTGATATGAGTACATAAAAAAAGTTCCGTAGGAACGATGAGTCACAGACTTGTATTAGGCTGGTGTCCCATCTCTTGACGGATCACAGAGCCTCACCTCGACCACCCTTGGAACAAAAGCATCAAAACTTCCAATCTTCAAAACTAGATGGCGCTAGTAATTTGTGCTTTTTAAAATTTCATTAGTAGATTCGGCTTGTTTGTGGGCTGTCAATGTTATTCATAAATTCTTATTTAAAGTATTATTTGGAATTCTTTGAAATCCTAACGGAACTTCATGGACTCATGTTGTGAGAATACGCATGTTGCGGTGTCACTTAGACACGTTTCTCATTTACTTGTTTCGAGTTTTTAAAGTTTCCAATTCTTGTGTATAATTATTTATTTTAATGCATGCAATTTCTGATGATTCCATGTAATTACATTCCTTGTAATTCCAACCATTTCATACCAACAGGTCTGCTTTTGCTATGTGTCCTCCTAGTTGAACCCATCCAATTTTGAGATTTATATGTTATTTTGCTGATACTACATGGCTTTTCGAACTTTCTTTTGAAGAGGGTCGTGTGCCATCTGTCTGGAACCAGGCTAATGTGGTCCCTGTCTTTAAGAAGGGCTCTCCCTCTGATCCGTCAAACTACAGACCTATTGCCCTTACTTGTGTCACCTGTAAACTCATGGAAATGGTTATTCGCGATAAGCTTGTCTCCTTTATAAAGAAACATTCCATTATTCGGCAGGACCAATTTGGGTTCCTCCCAGGTAGATCTACAACTTATCAATTACTTTTGGTTCTTGATCGCTGGACGAGTGCCCTCGATATTGGTATTCTTTCGGACATAATTTATTTCGATTTAAAAAAAAAAGCCTTCGAATCGGTTATCCACAGTAAGCTTCTCTTTAACATTGATTGTTGTGGTAATTCCGGTAAGATTAAAGATTGGATTGCTGCCTTCCGTCAAAGCAGGTCCCAGCGGGTTATAATTGACAACTGCTTCTCATCTGGGGCTCCTATTCCATGTGGAGTTCCCCAGGGTTTGGTTCTGGGGCCTCTCTTGTTTGTGATCCCATTAATTATTTAATTTTTGACAACCCAAATATTTTGGCTTCAAAATCGCTGATGACCTAAAGGTTGGTGGAGAGAACCTGACTGGGGGTAACATCCAGGTTCTTGACACACAAATCCGATATGTTGGGGAATGGTCAGATTGCTGACAGCTCCCCATAGCAATTTCAAAATGCCATTCTTTCCATGTTAGAAACATGAATCCTTGTGCCCATTACATGCTTAAACAGATGCCTGTTCCCCAAATTGAGGAAGTACGAGACTTGGGCGTTTGGGTTCTCTGGAAACTTAAAATCTTCCATCCATTGCCGAAAGGTATGTACCTTAGCATATTGCCAATCAGCTATAATTAAAAGGTGCTTCACTTCTGGCAGTTGTGCGACTTTGGCGTGGGCATTTAAAGTTTTTGTGCGGCCAGTATTGGAGTACGCTACTCCTGTTTGGTCTCCATACTTGTATCAGGACATCGACGCTGTGGATGCTGTTCAGAGACGCTTCACTAAGTGCCTCCCTGGTTTGCGCGACCTTTCCTTATGGGAAGCGCCTCGAGAGACTGGGTCTTGAGTTACTGGAGTTGCGGAGATTGAGGTTCGATCTTGTTTTGATTTATCGGATTTTGCATAACCTCATCGATGTTGATCTTCCGTTTTTTGATTTTGCTCCTGGCTTAAATGTTACTAGGGGACATGATTGGAAATTGGCTGTTCCGACATGTCACACGGATTGCCGTAGGCATTTTTTTCTGTGCGAGTAGTTCATGCCTGGAATGCTCGTAATAGGGAAACTGCAAATGCTAGTTCTATCCCATCTTTTCATCGAATGCTTAGGATGGAATCCCTCCAACGTTTTCTCACACGTCCGCTGCCCTGATCTGCCCTAAACCTCGCCCGGAATGGTGTAAGAGGCTCACCACCCTGCCCGTCTCCGACCACCTTTGGTGGAGAATTTTTATTATTATATTATTATTATTAGTTTCAGCAAAATAACGTAAATCTCAAAATTGGACGGCTTCAACTGCTTGGACGCATAGCAAAAGCAAACCTGTTGGTTTGAAAAGGTTGTCAAACATTCGCGTTTCTGAAGTTAAGTGCGTGGATTGAGCGAGCAAAGAGAGCGTTTCCACATATTGTATTTCCACTAGAAATCCTCTAAATGCAAATTAAGTCACAGCAATCTGCAACTCTACATGCAATATACAAATATATACAAATATATACAAAGCTACAAATGATTCATAACATGTCATTTTAGGATATTTTTTTTTTTTTTTGCTGCCGTGTTTCTTTCTGGTTAGTTTGCCATCGAGTTTTGACATGAACAGTTTTCAGATAACTTTATCGCGTATTTAAGGGTAAAAAAAAATCGAATTACATGCGACGAAGATAGGCCTATTCGAAGCGTAGTAATTATTTTTCACCTGTCGTTACTCTTATTTATTTGTGGTGACTTAAATTCGGAGTAGCAAAGGTACAAATACGCAATCATGCACGCACTGATGCACGCATTTCTTGCACTGGAACCTCGAAACCACGTCCTACTTGGCAGCCATGGCTGATATAAAGATCTACGGAATTATCCACGCCTTATATACCCACCGTTCGCTAAACTAGTACCAGGCCAACCCATGCGCTAGAAAGTTATACGATCGTATCCCCTCCACGTATAAATACACGCACGGGCGAACAAACCAGCAACAACAAAAAAATACAGTAAAACAGTAAAAAACAGTACAAAAAAAAATGTGCAAAAAAAATTCGCAAATATGAGTAGAATAAAGGGACCCATGTGCAGGTTTCCGTGGTGGGTTGCTCAAAATGGGGTGCTATGCGTTATTCCCCCTACTACTCAAGTGTGCATGCCATAAAAAAAAGGTTATTTGGTTGAAGTTTCACTTTACTTGTTAAAATGTACACGGATAAAAATTGATGATTTTTAATTGAAATAAGCAAATGTACAATTGAGAAAATTGCACCTGTTTAAGTGCTGTTGTGCTTTACCTATCATATATTTAAAGCGTAAAGCACAACAGCACTTAAACAGATGCAATTTTCTCAATTGTACATTTGCTTATTTCAAATACGGCACACTTGACGTTTGTAATGTTTATTTTGATTTATTGGTCTGATTCTATTTTATAACTCACTTACATCGTACCCTGCTTCGCCCGGGGATTTGTTTGACCCGTGGTTGATTTCCGAGTCAGCTCGGTGCTGCCTGATCGTTCACTGCAACAGTCGATTTTTGTTTGTGTAACACTCCCCCTTTCCGTCAATCCTCTCCCTTCCCTCTCCCCTCCTCCTTTTATCCCGTCCTCTCCCTCTCCTCTTGGTTTCCTTGCCTTTCTCCTGTTTGCTATACGTAGTTGAACACGTACCCGGCTCCCGTGCTTGTTTAATTGTTCTCTTCTAGGTTCAGTTAATGCGTAATCGTATGCTTAATGGTAACAACTCATTTCCCCCCCCCCCCCCCCCCAACTCCCATTCTTTCGCTGTGGCTTAAGCGATGCGTACCGTGTGAAAAAAAAGTGTGCATGACGTCATGTAATACTTGCCCTTGAGATTACCACGGTGTTTAGTTAAAAGGATAATTGTTAGAGCAAATTGTTAGTCGAGGCAACAATGGGCCAATTTCAACTTCTTTTCAGGGCAACAACGTCCCAGTTTCAACTTCATGCCAAAGAATTGACACACTCGTACGTTTTCATTGTTCCCCTTCCGTGGGTCGTTGCGGTTGCTTTATTTTTGCTATGAGACTTTGGTTTATAATGTAAGAAGGTAGCTGCAGTTGTTGTGGGCCTTAGGGCTTCGTCGGGCAGATGACCGGGTGCGGTTAACGCTCGTTAAAACCCTTTGACCCTTGTTGCAGTGCTAGAAACGCCGGTTTTCGTCAGACCACCGAAGTTAAGCAGCATTGGCCCCGATTGGTACTTGGGTGGGTGACCTCCTGGGAATCCATTCCAGGTGCTGCAGACATAGGGCCTTAGGGGCTTCGTCGGGCAGATGACCGGTTGCGGGTAACGCTCGCTAAAACCCTTTGAAAACCCTTTGTTGTAGGTCAGTGAGGTATGTAGCTCATTAAGCTCAATAAAAGATCAATATCAATTGTTGTCCCTACTAGGATCAACCTGTAAAAGGATATTAGGCTTTAGCTAAAGTGCGGGCCTTCAGCAGTTTTCCCGTTAAAGCCTCAACAATGCAAAAAGCATTGTGAGAGAATTGTAACCTTCGAGCCATTCACTCATAAGGTGGGCATTAAAGGTAAATAACACAGCATTCGGGTAGAAAATTTTTTAGTTTGTCTGCTAAAAAATTCTCAATGAATTATTTAAAACCAGTAAAACAGAGATAGTCTGATGATAATTGGCTGAGTTTTTTTTCTTTACCTTGTTTCTAAATTGGTCTGATCACCCTCTATCTTCATTTTTGTTTTGTTCATTTTTCTGTTTGATTGATATTTTTATTAATTTTGTTAAGTTCTGTCATCGTGTTTTCAAAACTTAAGTTTAAAGAATTTGGGAATAAGTTCATTAAAACGTGTAGATGTGATTGTATATCAGTCCATGACAAAAACCTGCAGCACCCGAGCGCGTCATATTAAAAAGTGCGTACGTAAGTCAAAACATTAAAAACGCTTCGCACAACGCACAAGACGAGATAAAAACGCACTGGCAACTGATATTTCGGGACATAGTGCCACCGGTCCCATTGATCAAAGGAAAAAAAGGTCTGAAAACAGGTCTCAGCTATGCAGGCTTCACACCTCTTATTTTTTCCTTTGATCAATGGGACCGGTGGCACTATGTCCCGAAATATCAGTTGCCAGTGTGTTTTTAACTTGACCTGTGCGTTGTGCCAAGCGTTTTTAATGTTTTAACGTCATATTACGTTTTATTCTAACAAAATACACAGGCAATGGTCTTTCAATTATTATTTTTTTTGTAGCTCTATGTTCTCTTTTACTACTGTCTACTTTCTCACGTCTTTGTTTTCGTTTATATTTTACATTTAAACGACATGGTACGTCGTTGAAACTATTAAGAAAAATCCTCTATTTGCTCACCCAAACCAACTTGTTTTTTTTTTTTACGGTTTATCAGTATTATTTTATGTAAAAATGTCGAATAAGACAAACGAAGAGATAAACGAAAATAAATGAAGGAGAGGCACAAGTCATCATTTGTTGTGTGAACTGAACGCTTACGAAAAACGCGGACTGCACTCTAATAATTTGCTTCGTAAATTGCTTATTTTTGTTTTGAAACGTCTGTCAGCAACACCAGAGGTTAAATAAGAAGTATCCTCAAATGTAGGAATGAACGAGCAAAGCGAGCGACTCCACTAGTTTATTTCATAAAATCCTACACAGTGTAATTTTTTCCGTGCTTTTTTTCCGCAATGGTCACTTGTTTGACCATTGGCCGCGTAAGGTCTCGAGTGGTGGAACTTGTGGTGGATTATTATGTTTAAGACTTCTTCTTTATGTCGCTCCTAATGGGCATCATGCTACAGCTGTTTTGGTTGGTGCGTGAAAGTGGATTGAATCAGCCTTTGGTCTACTGCATCGTAATATTTTAATCACGGCAGAAATAACTTTAATTGAAGGAAAGATTCGTAAAGTTGAAGTCTGCAAAGAAGTTTAGAATCTTTGTTCGAGCATGAATGGACGAAGTATGTCGTTCGTCATAAAACCGAATTTCGAAAATATTAATGATCGGTTTTCTAAAGTAGAAGCTGGCGTTACTGCTATAAATAGCCAGCTCATTCGGAAGACTCCTTTGTTGAAAAAAAATGAACTACGGACTGACAGTAAAATAAAGTAAAAGTGTTCATTGTCCAGAAATAGTTTTAGCTATTAAGTGGTGATTTAATTAGTTTCAACCTTAAAAGAGCTTCACTTCCTGCAACTTTACAAATTCTTTAAGGAACCGACGAGGAAGTCTGAAGGTAAAAAACAAGTTAAGGAGAAAAAACGAAACATTCAGAATGTCTAGTTGAGTACAAATATGAGGAGTAGGACGATTTTCTTATGAAATTCCTAGGATCTTTTAACATGACATAAGTACGAGAGTGTTTCCAGGGCCCTTCTCTTGCAGAATATACAGGGTGTGATAAACACAGGTTTCATCCAAGGACCACCGGCACATGATACCCAGTCCCCAAAAACAAGATGGGTTGGATTCATGAGCACAGAATGAAAATAGTCGACGTACCTATATGGAATCCAACCAATAATACAATAATAGGATGGTGGGAGTTACTACATTAGTTATTATGTTCACTGCAAAACGTTACTATATTATATGGTCAAGCAAAGTTTTATGATGTAATTAAAAAGCATTTTAAGTATTAACGGGGTGGGGGAGTATGTATGTGTGTGGGGGGAATAGCCGTTTTGACAGTTCATAACGTTTCATTACTAATATCAGAGTCGTTTTCAAGTGATTATACACAACAAACTAAAAAATAAAAAAAAGGTCCACACAATGTGTTGCTGTCAGCAATCAACTCACCCCAAGATTGTAAATAGCATGTGAAGTGGAGGACTGGGTTAGGCCGTAAATTACTGTGGAAGTTGCTATTTTTGAAGGTGGGGTGGGGGGAAACGTTTAAATTTGGACAAATTTGTTATTTCTTCATTTAAAGCAGCTCCAAGGTCGAATTTAAGGAAGTCATGCACCAGATGTCTAGGGAAATACTTCCTGGCTTACAGTATACGACTCAAGCAAAGTTTTAAAATGTAATTTCAAAAGTAGTTTAAGTAGTAATGGGGGAAACCAATAGGCATCAAGTGCATGAGAAATTAGCAGTTGACAACGAATCAACTCTATCTTCGGATCCATTTTCAAGTGATTTTATTCGTAAAACAACGAATCGGTCCATGGATGGGTTTCGCAGTAAATGACAACTAGCCAGAAGTTAGAAATTAATGTAAAATTCACCGTTAAAACAGTAAAACTCACTGTGCAATAAAACAAAATATAATATTTACAATAAAAACCATATAAAGCTAAAAAAGATGTAGATGGTCTAAAGAATCATACAGATTTACTTGGTATGAAATGCAAGATTTGTATGATATTACAAAGCGGGACGTATAATAACCACGTTTGTGATCTTACTAAAAAATTGATGCATATACAGTAAAACAAAAACGTATGTACAATTGATTGAACGAAAAATGGCCGTTTAGAAAAAAAACATTCAAAATGGGTTGCTATGCGTTATTCCCCCTACTACTGAAGTGAAGCAAGAAACGTAATTAAGAAAGGTCCACTGTCCGACTGAGTGGGGCACCCACGAAGAACAGAAAACAGCTTTATTAAAATTTTCGGTGCGGTTAAGCTTCGCTTCGCACCTTGGTCACTAAAACTAAAATAATTACAAATATGCCACACCCAAACAAATCCAAAAGTAGCCCTTACTTCTTGTACTTACATACATAAGATAAAAACCCATTACCAGCTGCTGGCTCAACCAGCCATGTTGGAATGACGTCACAATTTTATATGTTGTTTATTTTCAAATTGTTTCTGAGATTCACCCAGTTCGTCATAACCGGGAATTTTTTTATTTTGTTAATGGGCCTTGTGCTATTTGCTGCAATCGTATAGGACTCTATAGGCCCAGCCTAATCTTTTCTATGGGCTCACGGTATATAATTTTGGGATGCTCGACATCCAGGGTATGTTTCGTATCCTCTGAATGTACTGCAACTGCATAATATCCCTTCAGAATAGCTCCTCCATGATCCAGTTTGCGCTTTCCGATTGCTCTACCACACTGCCGGAGACAACAATGTTACATGCTAGGGATGACAAGTGAGCAACAATAATGAGAAAAACAAATCACGTGTTTTCATGAGTTGGGGGAAAAATGTTGCACACTTTCGTTAATTAATGTGGCAAATTACCAGCCATCTCTAAAGGGTCCAGTTTGCGTAGTGGTCTAGTGCAATGAAGGCTCAAACCAAACACCTGGATTCATTTTTTTTTTTACCTCATGATGACACTTGGAGTTATTTGGCCATTGTTGCTGTTCATTTGTCATCCTAGTTGATCACAATCTGGGCTATAGCCATTGCGATTCTTCATTTATTCTTAATTGGTGACTTTTGAATAAAAAGATGTCGCCAGCAGAAGATTCTGATCCGTCTTTTGGCTGGGAAACGTCATGAAATTTTGAAAACGAAAAAAAAAAATGTGTTTTAGTTGCGAAAAATCATGCACGCAATAGGTGTCAGCCCATTTCCCAGGTTTTCGGACCTTTTCTACTCGGGCATTTCGTCCCATGGACTTTTTGTCCTGAACAATTCGTACCCGGATTTTCAGAAGGAGCCTTTTTTCAATACTTTTGTTTTGCAAGTCAACAGCATACAGTTTTTGATGCCACACTGCCGGAGCTTCATTCTTCGTATATTCCGGCGGTGAGTTTCAGGCACTTCTGGTTGGGAAGGTTTTAGGATGCTTAATTTTGATGCATGCTACCATAGGTATTGGCTACCATTGCCAGATCGATGTGTGATCGATGTATGGTTCATTCTGGTACCGTGCAATTTTGGGGATACAAATTCCGAGGACTTTGCCTGTGGGACTAAAAGGCATGGGAACGAATTGTCCGGGAAAGAAAATTCTACCTCCCATTTTCCGATGGCAGACTAAGTCGTTCTTAAAGGTACACCCGGCCTGCCTTATAACAGCCACGCGCTGATCGCCACCACGCATATACAACCACCAAGGTCAACTGAGATAGTAGCTGCGTTCCTCGCAGCGAAGAACTAAGCTGCTGTCTTAATTGGTATTGTGCCTAATAGACGAACCAGCACGACAGCATTAATCGTGTCGTCACAAATCGGAATGATTCTCGTATTTTAACATCACAATGTATAATTTTCTAGGCTAGTGTCTTAAAATTTTGCTTCGGCGATCTATTGGAATAATTAATTTTAATTTTTACCGCATTAGTCTATTAGATTTTTGATCTCATGGTAATTTATTAGAAAGTTAGTACATGCACACATACATATGGTTATTGGAAGCGCGCAAAAAAATCGTATACGTGCGTCCCGCAGTAAATATAGTTAACAATTATTCAACAGAAAATCTCCTAGACGCCACATTTAAAAACGGATTTTTACCAAGGGATTGACTAACGATAAGTAAATAGACTTTTGGAGCCGTACTTGTGGAAGATCGAGAAAAATGGTGCTGAGAGGAATGTCCATCGCCGTAGGATTACTTAGGATATATATGTATACACACACGTGAAAAGTGCCGAATTTATCTTTAATGAAAAGTTCGGGACTCGTTCTTGTTCTTTATTTTTTCCATTGTTTTATTTCAGTCATGATGTCTGTCAGTGGTAAACCCATCATTTTCGTCCTTGTCCTGGTAGCTATCTTCGCCCTTGCAGCCCAAGCCGAAAGTTCCCCAACGTGTAATCTGCTTCGTCAGCATGGGGCGGGTACTAATCTTTGCTCCCACGACCGTTTCGGCCGAAAAATCGATAACCCAGAATTGGTCAAACAGCATCTTTGTGACTACCTCTGCCAAACGGACGATGGTGGCAACTTTTGCGACTGTGACAGACATCCCTTACCCGTAAGAAAATAACCGACTGAATCCACGAACAACTGCATCATAAATATCAAGCTCTTCCAAACACTCTGGTAAATAAATATTGTAGAGTAGGGTGTATGAGAGGTAAAGTCATTACGCCAAATTTTAGACGGGGGTGAAGGTGCAATTTTTCACCTGAAACACATTTTTCAGCAGATCATATTTTATTTGGGTCCACCTCTTTCTGGATGCCTTCAGCAGTGCACTTCACTATTTCACCACAATGAAAACCGCAGTCACTAAACTTCGGAATAATAAACTATGTCCGTATGTATAATTAGTGCCAGGACAGAATATATTATTTTATATTCTCTTGATGTTACAATAATTACACATATGTATATGTATGTTATAGTGTCCGTGGCCTATCTTGAGTTCTCCGCAGAACGAACACAGATAATCGATTGTACGTTTTCAGTAGCAGAGTGCCTTGTTGATATCCAAGATGGTTACAAAAGCAATGGCGGCCATCGATTAAAGCCACTCCATCCAGGAAGACGTAGCCGCTCACAAAATACTTGCAGGACTCAAGATAGACCACGTGCACAATAGTAAATCAGATCCACATAAACGGTGTTCAAAATGGCGAAGATATGGAAAATTTATGGTACAATTGTGTAATTGTCAGTTTTACAGTGATGAAATGGTGAAGTGGACTGACGACGTCCCGAAAGATGTATTGAATATTAAAGTTTAATAGTTGAAAATATGGTGCGGGTTAGAGTTAAACTGTGGTATGTAAGTTATACTTGACAGAAATAGTTTTATAGATTTAAACGTGCGTCTTTGCAAATCAGAAAGGACATTTTCTTTGCTCAGGTTGTGATATAACTATACCTTGGAAGGCATTTTATGACTATGCTACATTATAAATTAGAACTGTAGAACGACAATCCATTGGGTGCTGTCATTTTACGGCTGATATGAAAGAAGGATTTATTTATAAAAGGGTGCCTTTCATAGAAAAAAAACGTAGCATGGCATGTTAGTATACTTCGGCAGCATCAACCTGTCGTTAGGCTAACTCGGTAAAATAAGTCGAAACAGGTGAGAACTGGTCATTTTTTTTTTATCTGCCCTGACAAACAAAAAGGCCTCCATAGACGTGTGAGAGTTTATTTCTTCTGGTAAGTTTTAGGTATATATATCTTATTATAGCTGTGTTGTGGAAAATCCTGCAAAAGCATGAGCAGTCGTTGTATAAAATCCTGATGAGTTCTTGATTGAGTCTCAACTCCTGCTTTGTGAAGTGCCGTTGGCAGGCAGGCATCCTACCAAGTCCATCCATGCGTCAAAATAGAGTAATTTTTTTTTTTTTTAATTCTCAAGGGGGAACAGGGGATATAGACTGCTGTGTGTCTACATGTGTATGGAACACAGGACAGGAGTCTCTGGTTCATTTATAACTTCGTCAAAAATAAAAATAAATCTAGTCTATCTGGTACTGGTGGTGGCACTTCCAGGGCAGGCCTACCCTCTAGACTTAGCATTAAACCGATAAACTGCTTAAAACGTCTTAAATATCGTAATATATATATATTTATATATATACATATATGTATACTAGAGGAAGCCCGTGCTACGCACGGCTGGTCTTGGATCCACCGTTTGTTTGCAACACTGGCAGGGTTTGGTTGCTCATGTGTATGTCCATGTTTCACCGAATTAAGTTTCTTCAATCCCAAGTTTGTACTCACTGGCCAACAAACGCTTTCATCGAATTAAGTTCGTTCAATCCAATTTTTGCGCGCACTGGCTAACAAACGCTGATTTTTGTTCGCTTCTCTCACTCAATCAGCGCATCCCGTGACGTTTAAAAATTGGCACGTCGATGCATTTTCCAGCATCGTTGTGTGAAAAAATATTGCACCGGCTAATAATGTATTGCTTGCTGAAGTCGCTTGTACGGACGGGTGGTGTTGAAATCTTTAACCTGGCTGCTTCGACATTTTACAGCATAACCATTAAACCCTTAACCCTCACCATTTTTTCTCCGATATTCTCCCATCTTTTTTGTTCATTCGCTTTTCCCCGTATTTGCACATATTTCTGAAGTATTCACGGTCATATGCTCTTTTTTTGCCTATAGCAGATTGTCTGCTATAATTTATTTGAAATGTAAGAAAATACACCTAACCACAGCGCGAAAAATAAATTGCATTATGCTAACTGGTTCCCTAGCCTGTATTCCCAAGACGAGGTTAGAAGTTAAAAAAAGGCGTTAATTCAAAATATTTCCCTTTTTTGCGTGTGACATGCCTGTGGATGACGCTGTGGATTCGAAAGCTAACAAAATGTTTATTTTTTTTTCTCAAGCTGTGGTAGACTGGATGTTCTAATTTTTGATAATATCTCGTTCTGGATTAAGTGTTTGTGTACTCTGTAAGAGAGAATCGTTAATTTTAATTATTAAATATTTTAATTTTTTATTTTTTTTATTTCCAGAAACAGAAAACAAGCTGCTACATCACATCGCTAACTTCCTGTTTTAAAGAAAAAATAACACGGTTTTGTAACCTTGCAAAATAAATTATTGTGCATATCAGAGTATTTTTTTTTTTTAATTGTAGCAAATATGATTGATCTTCATCTTACAGATTAGTCAGAATAAGTATACACATGGAAAACTTACCCTTAGACCAAAAGACACGCACTGACAAGATGCTATTTCTTTTCATAACATTTTTTAATCTTTTCAAAGTCCTCGTAAACATTTCTGGCGGACGACTGGCCTACGAACGCAACGGTCTTGTTCACTCTTGTTTTCATTGACATGTATATGCTTCAGGGTTCATATGGCTTTTAACATTTTCGGTTAGTTGGTCCTCACTATCTATACTGTCTTGTTTAAAGAACACAACATGTGTTTCAAGACGTTATGCCGTATTTTCGGCCCTTTTACCTGTGAGAGCCATCCTTGTACGTTGTTTGATCTAGTTTTATCCTAACAGTTAAGTCTAGTTTATTTCTGAGTTTGACCACCATAATGCAGAGTTTATTCCACCGGTATGGCTTCTCAGTTGTGATCGTCAACAAAGTTGGGTCTTCTGTATTAATTATTTAAAAGTGTCGTTTTCCTAATCACGTACTCTCACAGTGAGCTGACACAGTGTAATCAAAACAAACCATCCCTACTCCTATACCGTATACCCTCATTCAACGGTATGGATGTTTCACGAGCTTAAATATTTTGAATTAAACAACGAAATTATTAAATGAAGCCGGCAGATAACAAAGCATTAATGCCAGCGGTATAGTTTGAGCTGGAATGTATACCTGTTCGATGGGTGTATATCTAGTTTTCGGCACCCTTATCTGATAAATATTTTGCGTATATGAGATTGTTTTTGGTTTTAAAAAGCTTGCAGTAAATATGTTATCTTTACACTGTTTATGACACTTTTCCTGAAAGTTTTGCCCTCAACCTCCCATGTTAAAGCCGAAATTTCGACGCTTACTACCTTTGTCGACTGTGACAATTTTTCGAATAAATTTGGTACGCAAGCTTTGTTGACTTGGTTAACAAGCATGCAAAATTCATTAAAATTTGCCGAAGCAAATCGGAGATCTGGACATGCGCTGAAATCATGAAGTTGGCATTTGGCTTGTTCTTGTTGTTGGCACGATACGTTTCTCTACGCTCTCTACAGATCGAACTATTTGTCGTATAAAGGTGGTTCATAGCTCATTTTATGAATATTACTCTGTAGACGTGCTCTTTTCATAACGCTTTTTCTAATTGGTCAAGTGGTTAAGGGTAAGGGAGTTCTGATCGACCAGATTTATTGTTTTGTATGTTTTAAACATTGTTATTACCCAACAATGCCAATAAGCCAGCTGCAAGACGTAGACTGAAGATTAAAGGGTTTGTTTCCATTTTGGTTAGTGTATATATAGGTTGTTTCGTTTGTGCAAGCAGCTCCTTGAAGCAATGTTACATGATAATACAAAATATTAAAGCAATGCCAATCAGCAAACTCCATTAGACAGATTTTAAATAAATCAGTGTGTTTGCAAGGAGCACAAAAGACCAACTTGTTATGTCAAAGTATCACGAATTAGAAAACAAAAACAAACTCCTTTGACGTTTAAGGGTAAGGTTTAACAAACGTATAATATCAGGCAACATCATAACAGGCGGTTTCAAAACTTTTCATGCTGAAACAAAGGAAAAATAATGTAAGGCTACACACTCGACTACTTTCTTGGCTTAATTTGTCGGAGTTCTTCAGTCACGTCATCTACTTTCCTTTCATCACCCTACTGATGCTACATATACCATCTTCCAAGATTTTCAAGAATTTTTCAGGCATCAGATTTCATTATTGGCGGAGCGAGTGAGCGAAGCGTAGCCTATAACGGACATGAAATTGAAAAATGTTGGTTGGTGGGTCCATTGGTTTGGTTGCACTTTTTCAGTCTGGGTGGAGCCCAAACGAAAGGTCCGATTTGGAATGAAATTTGGTACATTGCTTTATACCTCCAAGAGTATTGCTGAGCCAAAATTTGCCGTAAATCGAACAATTATTACGGAAGAAAGTACAATATTGGCGAGTTTATTTCTAACACTCACCATTGTAAATTTGGAATCCTGAATAGTTCAGGAATTCCGACGAAGCATGCACCATGCTGGTGGTAGTTAAGTAAAATTTTAAAAAACACGGAAAATTAAATTTTGGTTGCTTCTTTCTAGCTAATAATCTTTTTCGACGTAAATCAATGAAATATTAACATTTGTTAGTTGCACTTAACCACTATAGGAAGAAACGCAACCATAAAAAACAAAAGGATTCCATTAACGAGACATATTACTTTCATTTGAAAAAAGAATGCTTGGAGAAATACAGTTCAGCATGGCGACAAAAGGGGCGTCTATATACACTAGCGATGGGAATCCCGAATATGAAACCTGAAATCGTCGTGTCAAGGCGAAGCGGTGTATATAAAACGAATGTTTGGAGCAGACGACGTATTTACACCAAAGCACGAAACAATAATATGCCTGCCTCTCATAGTTTAAAGATTCCTCGTTGCCACGGTAACGTGAAATCTCGAAACTGAAACCGTCTTGCATGGAAGAATGGGTCTCGACCCAGCGTTGTTAGCTGCTACTTACGTAATTAGATCGGAGGTAAATATTAGGCCTAAACGCTAAAAATTAAACCTAAAACCTAAAACTAGGCCTAAAAGCCAACACATTTTTAATCTACAATAGTGAAGGTTATTTCTTTTAAAGTGTGTAATAGATATCGCTGTTGCAGTGTGTGATAGATGTGTGCCTCAACATTTTCGTTGGTGGCGGTGTTAAGTTTTATACCAGGGGCAGTATTGTGAATCTTTTAAATTTTCTGCTTATTGTTAGAAACTATCGTACTGATGATTGTTTGGCTTGCAGTTAAATGCCTTATTATTAATTAACACTGGCTATCGCCAGTGTTAGTAAGGGTCGACCTAGGACCTCTGTGTTAAACTCTCAACTTTGAGAGCTTATAACTCCGTCAAAAGTAAACATCTTTAAACCAAATTTGGAATCTAGCCTTGACTAGTCAAGGCCTGTCTGCAGTCCAAAAATTGTGAAATTCGGTCCAGCCAAACCCGAGATGCAGAGAGGGGCCAAATAGACAACTTCTTGTTCTGCTTCTTCTTGTTGTTGTTCTGGGGATGCTTTCGTCTGTCCTCTCTACAGGTCAAACCATTTGTCCTATAAAGCTGGTTCGTAGCTCATTTTACAGGTATTACTCTGTAGATGTGCCCTTTTCATAAGGCCGTTTCTAATTGGTCAAGTGGTTCAGGGGTTACGGAGCTCTAAACCACCAGATTGATTGTTTTACATTGTTTTAAACATTGTTATTATGCAACAATACCAATTAGAAAACGCCAGCTGCAAGACATAGACTGAAGATTAAAGGATTTGTTTCTATTGTTACCATTGCCGATAGCCAGACTAGTTAAGGGTGAGCCTAGGGTCTCTTGTGTTAAACTATCAGCTTTGACCGTCAACTGCACTGTTTTACAGTTTAGCTGCAATTCTAAAAGTAACACGAATTAATAAACAAAAACGGAACGTTAAATGATTAGAGTAAGGATCTAAGAGTCAAAACCTAGAAGGAACACGGACAAGCTTTGACAGTCAGGGGTCTAGGTGTAAAATTTTGTAAGTATGCGGTTGTTAAGCATTAGACCCTTACTACTCGGTGGTCAGCGATAAATACATTTTGACAAAAAACTGGAAATCCCCCAACAATGACCCATGTGATGATCAAGTGGTAGTATGGTTATACGTTTCCTGCTTTGTTTTACGTTGAAAATTATTTTTCAATTTAGTAACATGCCAGCATATTCGTAGCAGAGAGCATTATGGTAATCCTCTACCATAAATCTACGAAATATAATAAAAAATTCTAAAGCATCAAAAGACAAAATGCCAAACTTCACAAGAAAATTGTGTTTTTAAAGTTCCATAACAATATTCTAAGAACAAAGAAAACCGGCTACAACCGTTCATACACACGTTCAGTCCGAAGAGACTAGAACTAAGCTAACCACCGGGTAGTAAGGATCTAATGCTTACCAGCCTCTTACTGAAAAAATTTTACACCTAGACCCTGACTGTCAAAGCTTGTCCGTGTTCCTTCTAGGTTTTGACTCTTAGATCCTTACTCTAATCATTTAACGTTCCGTTTTTGTTTATTAATATTTTCATATGCGGACTACATTTTGGTTTATACAGGACGGAAGGCCAATGGGCTCGAGATTGGCTTAATATAAGTCCAAAAGGCAACGTAAATAGGTTTGCATCCGTATTTATTAAGACTACATTTTGCACAGCAGTTATAGTTTGTTCCACATTATGTTTTCAGAAAACTGACTGGATGACGACTCGTTTCCTTGCACTAAGAGTGCAAAAACATGTGGATATCACACTTGTAGACGCAACATAGTTACTGTTGGAGTTTACGAATGGGATGTTTACAGATTTTTTGCACTCGTGTGGAAGAAAACGTAGCGTCATACAGTCAGTTTTCTGAAAACATAATGTGGAACAAAGTATAGTGTTAACAATGTGAGAATTAACGTCAGCTGCAGCTCAAACAGCGGTGGCTCTACGTGCTGTTTTATTTTTACTCGGCAGCGATGACCCACATCTTTAGTGTGGGCTGTGAAAAGAGGCTACAAATAGCTAAACAGAAAGTAAATGGTGGAGCAAACGAAAGCTTGTTAACATAAATTTGACACGTTGCACAGGCATATATTAAAAAAAAATCTAAAATAGCAAAGAGCAGCAGTACGTCACACCAAAAGGCAAAGAAGCCAATTTAGCCCAGTGAGTATTGCACCCAGATTTTTAAAGAGCATTAACAAATGTGGTATCGTCATTAAAATAAAAACTAAATATAAGTTTAAAATGAAGATTATGTTCGCTCCGTCTACAATGGGCCCAAAGCCTGTTTCCTAGTTACTTTCAGGGACTTTTTCAGGTTTTCAAAGACTCGCACGATCCCGAATTACCTATACAGCTGCGATTAGTAGGTGCGATAAGACGATTAGTTTTTAAACATCCTCCAGGGATGTGGTTTAGCCAAGTAGAATGCACCAATCATTAGCTGATCAATCGTGAGCAAAAGTAAAAATGGTAAAACATTTGACAACAGCAGTAAAGTTTCAGGTGGACTAAACAGTACAGCAACACTGCAGTATCTGAAACCTTACAGGAAAGTTTATTTATGTTACTTTGCTGTTTTGACTTCGAATCAATTAAACCTTACCTTAAGCATCAAACGAGTTCGTTTCTGTATTCTAACAATATATGGTAGGGAAGGGAGTGTCTAAAGTAGCTCTAATTCGTAACAAAGTGAGGTGATCACTCCCAGATGGCACACTCACCAAAAAACCAATACCAAAACCACAACCAAAACACCGCCAAGTTCATGATCGGCCAAGTAGATGAGACTAATTGTGATTGATTGAGCAATTCCAGCTTCATTGGCTCCACCCCAAACCAAAACTAGTATAAGAGAAGCCGTCAAGTTTCCAAAAGAGGGTCGGCTTTTGAAAGTAGTGATATCATTCAACCAGGGAAAGGCCGCCAAGGTTAATCCTATTAGTAGGTGCGATTAACTTAGCTAACAGAATTAACATTGGCGGCCTTTCCCTGGTTGAATGATATCACTTCTTTGAAAGGTCGACCCTTTTATGAAACTTGGCGGCTTCTCTTATACCAGTTTTGGTTTTAGGTGGATAGTAGTTTACTCAAGTGCACTGTGTTTATACAGTATTATGACTTTCCTTAATTTTAAAACCATTGTTGTATTTTATTGTGGGCCGTCATAGAAACGAAAAAATTCGAAATCCATAATTTCGTGTTGTGCACACTTTTTCCAATATTCCGCAGAACTGTTGAAGTTGACTTTCCGATGTGTCATAATTTCAGCACGTTTACGGGACAATAGAATGCTATGAAAAAATCAAATCGTAAATTGCAAGTACAAAGGACTGTAATTTGATCCCCGTTCTCTGTACTATCAAAATAATTACGGTCCATATCATTTAATGGGTCACCTATATGAGGAAAGGAGTCTTGCTAAGTCCTGTCCTCCGGTCGTTCTTAGCTGAGATTGCAGAGAAATCTGAGGTAAAAATAAAATTGTTCACGACCGTGAAATCTGACTGGTAATTGAACAGTAAAAATAACGAATACGTTTTAACAGTGTAGAAAACAGCCCAATTTGAACCACAACAACGAACACGGTGCAGAACTTGCAAAGTGTCTGTAGAGCAGCAACATTTGCCGCCATACTGGCACCAGATTGGCACCAGTAGGGGTTTTGGAGGGTATAACTACAAGGTGCACTACATAAAAAAGGAGGGAAAAACAACGGAAGAGCTGATTTCTTAGGCTTAAAATAACGTTGTTTTCTCCAACAACAAAAAACGCGCGTTTTAGGTCTAAGAAATCACTCTTCACCCTGTTTCTCTATGAAGTGCCCCTTGCAGCTAACCCATTAAGGCTCCAGCATAGAGTTATATGCAATAATACTACGTCATGTCACTGTTCTATAGTTTCACAAAACGGCAATCACTTTGCAACAACCACTGAAACAAAGCTGTCTCTTAACTCTTCATTTAAGAACAAAACACGTTGATTAAAGGCAACTATATTTTCTGTCGATATGTCGGGATTTTTATGATTTTTTTTTTAACGTCTTCTATAAACGACAGAGACCTTTCTGGACACATATAATGAGTTCCTTCCAAATCATTCTGCCAGTCTACAGTACCGCTTGGCTATTGAAATGAAAACCCGGTAGTAAGCCGGAAGAGTTTGGCGCCAGATGATCCCTTCTCGACCTGTCCTTTGCTGGAAAATAAAACGTAAATACTAGTAGAAAGTATTGGGAATTTGTTCCTCAGCCTGTTCTCGAAAGCAGAACAAACTTTTGTGGGATGTCTGCACTTCCTCAAGTTTGTCACTGTCGCCCCAAGAGCGCGCCAGCGTGCTTCGTCATAGAGTTCCAGTATGCTATGTAACTTTATTGCGGTAAAGTACGGGGTAGAATCGAAATAACTGAGATCATGATATTTGTTTGTTTGTTTGTTTGTGTGTCGTCAGATTACCGAGATTGCCACTCTAACTCTATCGGTAATTCTTTCGTTTGTTTGTTTGTCTTTCATTAGAATTGTCTGTATAAGTAATGATTCGAATTCTCTTATCAACAAAGAGGTACAGTACTGGTGACGTCACGTTTTTTTTACAGTCACAATGTTTTCATGCACACGGGATTTAGGCCTCTATGTCTCTCAACCCTGGACCTTACTAAATCTAATGCAAGCTTGGGCGACTGCTAATGGGAAAGTCGCATGTGTTTTCATGCAAACGGGAAATCATAACAATGCTCTGTAAAACCGGCCATATATGGGGTACTGCCCTGTCCCACGCGCAATGGCTGTTTGCTGTGACGTGCATACCACGTGTCTGGGCTAGTCCAATCAGACGGCCAAACAGCCGTTGTTCTCGTTCGTCATTGGCTAACTCATGGTGACGTCACGGCAAACAGCCATTGCGCATGGTTTAGTACTTCGAAAAGAGTATTTATGAAAAGTGAGAAAAAGATGAAAAGAAGTAGGCGAAACACAGTAACCAGCGGAACTCCACTATTCACAGTGACAATCTGAGGGCGCGTTTACGCACCGACTCACCTTTGCATTCTCGCAGCTAGAACTCAATCGCGATGGCAAAGGTGACATTGCCATGGTAACAACGCTAAATAGATTAGCTAAATCCGTCATCGTTTGAGTAAATACTTGCACTCTTATCACCCGTGCCAATAATATAAAGAATTCCTCATGACGAAACAATTTTCCCAAACGCTTCTGAACTCACGTTATTTGCTGTTTTCGTTGCGAGGCGGAAGACATAAAACCGCCGCCATGTTGGAATTTGAGGTGATTTCTAGCTTCTAGCTGCGAGAATGCAAAAGCGAATGGTTGCGTATACGTGCCCTTATACCCGGCTGCAAGAGGAGCTGCGACAACTGGGGCGTCATATTCGATAGGCGTCTTGGTCCAGGCTGTACGCCTCTGGCTTATTACAGACCCGGGTTCGATAAAGGAAGTACTCCGGGTACTCCGGTTTCCTCCCTCATGCAGCAAAAAAAAAAACAACAACTGACACGATGGTGGTTCCTTTCACTTAACATCTACCGCGCGTG
>JAHWFP010204331.1:0-19431 GCA_023313725.1 Lithobius niger
GTTTGCACGTGAGATACTGAGATGGTGTCGTGAGGTCGGATCCGGGTCAAAAGTCGGACGATTGGCAACGAAACGGAAGGATGCACTCGGGCTGGTGGGGGGGGGGGCCCCGCCCCCCGACGGATTGTGAGTGGGCTGGATCGAGAGCGACTTTCATCAGTTCGCGTCAAATCACAAATAGAAGCTTCGGCATTGCACTTGAGGCCATACATTGGGCATTTCTTCTGCTTCGATAATTCGTGGTTGCGAAATCGTGGAAATTCCACAGCGGCTCACCGATACCTACGTCCTCTGCCCTATACGTTTAAAGCAGGGTAGATTAGTTAGTTAGGTAGTGACGCTTTTCTGAAAACGTGTTGAAAATAAGACCTGCTTCCACGAACGGCACCAGAAGGCAGCACTTGTCTGATTCTGGTAGGAGGCGAAACTTGAAATAAACAATGGCGGCGTCCTTGCCACGGTAACCATGGTAATAGGGACAATACCTGCGGAAACAGACGAAATACTCGTGCGTGGGTAACATCCGAAGTTAAAGAACTTATTCTGTGTTCGATTCAAATAAAAAATTGTGTATAGTTCGTTACAATAAACGGAAACCACGGAAGAAGCTTCAGCCTGAACGGCCGATTAGCAAAGCTCGTCGAACGTTCTCGGAACACAAAACTATGCGTTATACTAGCTCCACTCGTAACGACAACGCGTTTTAAAAGAGAATGTTGGATTTAAAAAATAAAACTTGATCAGCCAGGTTATGATCTTTCTTAAAACTAGCGGAGTCGCTCACTTCACTCGCTCATTCCGCGTCGTCTCGATATACTCTCGAGGAACTTTCATGCTACAACTCTTGTGCCGATGACAGACATTCCACGTCTAAAACGATCAAGCAAATGGTCAGAGTGCAGTACGCGTTTTTCGTAAGACTTCGCTGCATAAACAAATGACAACCATAAATCATTCCAACAGTCTGGCCATCCGAGAGCTACGTGCGCATCGATCCATGTTTCCAGGAATTTCTTTGATTCCAAGTGCATCACAAAATCATGTGCTGATTATTTCGACACAAACGAGTTGTAATTATTGCTCACACTTCGTCATCACATTCCTAAGCACGCCTGTTATTCCTTCAAAACATACGATTTGTTTGTTTGCACATTTGTACGTCTTCTCCTCCAGAAAGTAATCCCCTATGAAGGTGAGAGATGAAAATTATTGAGAGAGAGCAAAGCGAGACACACATTGAAAAAGTTTACTTTACGTGGAAGTCATCGCTCTACTCGGTAAATCCACGCACCACCGTGCTTCAGAAACAGGAATGTTTGACACTCTTTAAAACCAGGTTTCCACGCTTCAATTTAGTTGATACAAAACCAATTTTAATATCTGTGTGTGTTACGTTGCAAAATACGTCGTCCGTTTAGGTTATTTTTTGCGTGCATCCTTCTCCAGATCATTTCAGTGCGTAACTAATAGCTTCAATGATTCATGATTCATGTAATTTCTATGTACTGATTATTGTACTGATTATTTCGATGTAGTGATTATTTTGACGCAAACTAACTGCAAATGTTGCTCACAGTTCGTTCGTCACTTTCCTCAGCATATGTACATTTCGCCTACGTCACTCCAAACATACGATTTGTTTGTTTGCACGTTTGTACGTCATCTCCTCCAGAAGTAATCCCCTACGAAGGTGAGAGATGATCAGAGGATAGCAGAGGAGATTTCTAGCTACAATACGTATATGATACAGACAGACCTTCCACATAAAAAAATGATCAAGCAAATTATACGAGTGTAGTATGATATCGGTTATCTCGAGAGAAGGTCAATAAAAATTTTTTACGTCCAAGGAGGCAAGCAATAAGATCAAGCAATTTATCAGAAAAGCGCTGTTTCTGATGACAAACGCTGATTTTCGTTCGCTTCGCTCACTCAATCAGCGCAAACATTTCCTCAGAAACGTGACTGAATCATTGTAACCACCATGAACCACAGCTCACTTGTAATTTGTGTTAGTATACACTTTATATGGGTTTTCTTGTTTTACTTATTTTAAGAATATTGTTCTTTACGTCTTGCTCAGTACAGATTTTTTCATGGGCGTCTTATCATTTCACTTTCTGATGATTCCTCACTTGGAGAAACATCTGCAGAACGTCAGACGTAATCTCCTACGAAGGTGGAAGATGAAAGATTGATAGAGCAAAGCGAAAAGGTTTAGTTTACATGGAAATCGCTCGCTTTGCTCGCTCAATCCACGCACCCTTGTGCTTCAGAAACACGAATGTTAGACACCGTTTTAAAACCAAATCTATTGTTTTGATTTTCCCATGCATCAAGTCAGTTAATACAAAACCGATTTTAAGATCTATATGTGGTGTGTTGCAAACTATACGTTGTCCTTTTGGATTATTTTTTCGGCTCATTTGGCCGCGTCTCGCTGCGCTCCAGATCATCTCTCTTTGCTCGAGGAGGTTTTCATGAACAAACTATGACGTCATGAACAAACATGAAGAGGGTTAAAAAAAACTTGTGACGTTATTTTTTCAGGATTTTTCGCGTATTTGAGGGTGATGATATCAAGTTACAGCAATGAAAATAGGCCTATAATGTGCGCAATTTAATTATCTTTCGTTTGGTCCTACTCACATCTTTGTACCTGCTTTGGTTCCAGAGGAGTAGAGGTACAAACAAACAAACACACACGCACATCATACGTCCTTAATGATGTCGATTATTTTAATGTCGTAATCTGATTATGATATATTTTAAGCGATTAAGTTTGTATTCTTATCGTGATCAATTTGTTTTAGTGACGCTAAATAGTTTTGATACCCATGATGCTTTGCGCTTCCGTTACTTGACGACAGCGCCCTCTGGTGGTAAATCGCTGAAAGCAGGTACTACTTTCGTCCAATGTTTACCGTTGGCAGAGAAAGAGTGGCTTTCCCTATATATTCTCCAACCCTGGTTTTAAGCTATACACAAACGAAGTCTTTGAACGACGAGGCAGCAAATAATTGAAAAAAAAAATTACCCATGTGCGTGACTGGGCCGTACGAGGAGTATTGCGTCATCAACACTGTGAGCTTGGTAGCGTGAGAGACTACCAACTTTCTTCAGTGGTTGTGGGATTTATTCTGGCTTATCAGTGTTACCTGATCGGGAGTTTGCATTCTGCTACCAGAGTACTTCCATTAATTCCACTCCATTCTCCTTCATTATACCTCCAGGCTGAGTGGTTGCAGGAGGTTTGCAGATCTGGCCGAACCCCTGGAAAGGGGACCTTGGTAAAGTCCCCGCCAGGACTGCCGGCCAGGGTAGCGTGAGAGGCTACCATGCTCCTTCAGCGGCTATGGGAACTATTCTGGCCAATTCTAGACAATCTTTCGGCCCCTACGATGATCGGAGGTTTCCCGGATCGAATCCCGGGGTTGGCACCTCACTTTACCAGATATTTCTTCTTCTCTAAAAGTCTGGTAATGTTCAAAATTGAGCCGGTTCAGCCATACAAGCATTAAGTTGCTTCGGCTGACTTAAGGCTCAAAGAAATTAATTTAAAAAAAAACAATTATACCTCCATTATACCTACATTGTACCTCCAAAATACCTCCTTTATATTTCATTCCGTTACACGTCCATTACACTGCCAAAACACCTCCTTTAAATTCCATTCCATTGTCCTCCATTATACATCCATTAAATTCCATTCCACAAAAAAAAGAATCCCTCTAAATTCCATTCCAATGTTGACAGTATTATTTCCAGAGTTTACACAAAAGCTCATTTCACTCTCAAAAATTTTTCCCGTGTCATACCTTCCCTTTTCGCCATGCTTTGCGAAGTTTTTCTTAGACCTCTAATGGAGTACTGCTCTCAGATTTCTCTTACTAATAATAGTAAAAAATTTAAACCCCAAAAGGGTGTTTGGGAGCTAGAAGGGTTTAGAAGCCACTAGTAAATCGTTTAAGGATTCTAACATTTCAAACGTGAATCAAGGTTTAAAAACGAAATCAGGCCTTTTCAGAAATTTTCGGAGACAAGTCCCACCCAACAAAAATCTAAAACGGCCGACTGAGCGCTCCTGTACCGCCTCCTCTGGAAGGGTATTCCAAGCTTGGAGCATCCTTACACTGGAAAACCTCTTACCTGCTATTGCCTCTTTTCTGATACAGCCTGGAGACCTGTCAGAGCTGGCTCACTAAGTGATGTAACTGTAAGCAACTCAATTCTATTCCGTACCATGAGCGGCTTAAGCAATTTTCCCTTTGTTTCGGTCAACTCTCGGATCCTCAGAGGCGATCTTATTCTGACGTACTAAATCATTCATCACCAAATTGACGTTAACATCGCTGATTTTTTTTTTCTTTTTCTGTTTCTCTGCCTCTAACACCAGGGATCACCCTTGCAACCCCGTGGAGACCTCTCTGGTCATCAGTTGTAAGAACACACCCGTTGTGAAAGACTTGGGCATTCTTGTGGACAACCAACAGTTAAGTTCCGCAACCAGGTGCAACAATTTGTGAATGATGCTCGAAAAACGTTTTGTATTCTAAAGTCCAGGTTCAAATCGCGGACACTTACGAATAAACGTAATGACGTTTATCCGACCAAAACTTGAATACTGTGTACACGCCTGGTCACTCCATTACAGCGGTGATATTTACAGGTCGGAACAAGTTCAGAGAGCCGTCACCAGGTACTGCTCTTCACTGAAGGGTTGCCTTACGAAGAACGTTTGAAAAAAGGCTTGACCTAATAACCCTTGTTGATTTTTTTCAAAATGAGCTGCCCAATGTGAAAAAAGGTGAAAATTTGAGCTCTCCAGTAAAAGTGAAAAAAAAAATGCGAAAAAATTGACCGAATTGGTGAAAAACAGGTGAAGGCTTGGATTTTTTTGATAAAAAAAATTTGCATCGCGCAACAAATCATAAATAAGCTTCACCACGGTTGAATGAAGATAAAATTCTGTTTGAGGAGTTCGTTTACCTGCGTTAGTCAGTGAACCAGCATAATATTTGTTATGTCAGTAGATGTGGCGGTGGAACTTGCACTGCGGGAATGGCCCTGTTCTTTTGTTCGAGGAGGTTGGCCGCAATTCTGACCTGTCTAGCAATAGGCATGTAACTACTTCATATATATAGGTCCAATTTGCTCAATTTTTTCGCATTTTTTTTCAGTTTTACTGGAGAGCTCAAATTGTCACCTTTTTTCACATTGGGCAGCTCATTTTGAAAAAATATATATTTAAACATTGACAATGAAACAGCTGTTCCCCTCACTTGTCCCTCACGTTTGGCGATGCCATCGGGGACCATTGTGTCCCTGGTAGGTCTAACCTTGGTGGTAAGGCATTCGTGACCACAACCCAATACCATCTACCCTTCCTCTGTAGCGAGGCCATTGTCTTCGTTTTAAACTCTTGAAGTCCTGAACTTCTGTAATTTTAAATTTTTTGTTTTAACTTCGGGTGGCAGTTAGTGACCACCAGGTCCTTGCCACTTCCGGTTGCAACGAACTTATTATTATTATATTCGGCTTAGGAGCAGACTTAATGATGCTGGTGAAGGATCATGACGTCCGGCCAGAAGCGAGCAGGCAGCACCTTGATATGCGATATTTGCGATTATTGCTATACTACAGGAAGCCCGTGTTATGCACGGGACCGGTCATGAATTAAGTTTACGAACACATGTCCCGGGACATTTTCCCGGGACATTTTTACCGGCACTCTTCCCCACGACTTGATCAACCACTCATGCCTGCATCCTCTTTACACGGAGGCAGAATGGGAGAGCGCATTTGCAAGGAGGGGAGGGGAGAAGTGGTTTTCCTTTTACCTTCCCTTTTGCTTTGGCCTTCCTTTTAGCCTACATTCAGGATTATAATGTAGATGGTTTAAGGCTATGACCTGCCCTATTCTAGAATACGGTGTCTCTTTTTTGGCACGGACGTGAACAGGCCTCCGAGAGGGCAGCGGCACATTTTTTTGGGGGTGCGAGACTTTTTTTTTGTCTCCCTTTTTTGGGACTTTAACCAGTTCTGCCCCTCTTTACACCACTTTCTTAGCCGTTATTGTATTTTTTTGTCCTTTTTTAGGCTCTTTTATAACACCGCTGCGGGAGTGAGGAGGGGAGAAGTGATTGTTGTCCTTTCGGTTTTCCTTTTAGCTTTTCCTTTATCCTTCCTTTTAGGCGACCTCCAGAATTATAATGTAGATTTCTCAACGTGCAGGCCAAGCTGTCTTAATTTGATTAATTGGTCATAACAGCTGTCTTAATTTGATTAATTGGTCCTACAGTAATCCCACTTACTATACGGTACATGTTTAGGCCTATTAATACTACGACTAGGCCTAAATCCACATACATAATAGGCCTAATTAGTGTCATGTTAATACGAAATTATGAAAAAATATTATTCCTATTTATTAAAAATAATTAGGTACTTTCAAATGTTTTAAGTATTTGAAATACCATACAAGTGGTACTAGCCAGATAAGCCCATACCACAAAAAAATACATTATACCTAAAAAACAAAAACAGTGTACACAATCCGAACATTTTCTGCACAGGTAAGTGACTTGTTAAGATGTGAAAATGTTGTTTTAATTAATCAACAAACAAGCACTTTACGTTGAAACTTTAGTCCTGTTAAAATCAGCAGTGAGTAGCAATTATTCTTATCCATTTGGAGGCCATGTTTGTTGAAAAATGTAGATTAGACGGTTTATTAGAAATAACTTCAGAACAATTGTAACTAGAGACTTTTGGCTTGCACCACTGGAAAGCTGAGGAAAAAACGATTGAATTAGTGTATTTGAACGTCAAAATTGGTCAATATTTAGCGAAATTGTCGACAACGATGGGAAACAGCCGTTATGAGCTCAAAGTTGCGATGATCGCGAAAGACGAAAATCATTCGATAACACTAGAGCGTGTGTTGTATATCACGATAACATCGAAATACTTCCCTACAGCACAGAGAAAAGGTGGGGTCTGGGGGGGGGGGGGGGAGGGGTCAGGTTACGGTTGAGGGCGTGAGGAGATGGCTGTTCGCTGGGTCAGCTAGTTACACTTTATTCGTGCTGGATAACGCAGCAGTAAAGAAATGGTGTTTCAAAGTTGTTCAGATTTATGGCCAACCTAATCCCAAACTTGTGTAACCAGCCTGAGTGTATTACAAATCAGTGCACTGCGTCCATTATTTCTTTACTGGCGGAGTCTCTCGCTTCGCTCGCTCATTCCGCGTCGTCTCGCTCCCCCCTCCCCCCGGCGCGCCCCCCCCCCCTCATTTAATTTGCCGTTCGGTCGGTAGATGGCATCGTGTGTTCGCGCTGTTGGCCGTTGCGTTCCGGGCGCAGCTACTATCTCAGCGGGGCTTGGCTGCTACTCTTATAATTTGCCGTTCCGTCGGTAGATGGCGGATATGGCATCGTATGCAGCTGTTGCTCCCTCTTTGGCTGCTGCCGATGGCTGAGTTGCGGAAGTTGTGTAATTATATATATAGATATTTGGGACGGGGGAGGGCATAGACAATGAGTCGATCGGTACCCATGTTTTGTATTAGGTTTGGTGTACAGGGCAAAATTACGCGTGTGAAAAACTATAGGGAAGTAAAATGGGTGAAAAAAAAAGATGGGAAAAATTTGCAAATGTCTATAATTTGTGTGCGAAAAATGTGAAAAAAAAATGCAAACGCGTGAAGTGAAATATTGTGAAAAACTAACGACTCCCCACCCCGGTGGCATCCCCTGTGATGGCGACCCATCCCTGTGATGGCGATCCAACCCTGGCCGACGGAGTTGCCAACATTCAGTCACAATCATAATTTTCTCGTCGCCTTGAAGAAAGAAGAAAAAACGACCGGAAATGCCCGCAAGGGCGCATGCGTACTTCTGTTGGGATGCAGCATCATCTTCCGGTTTTTTTTTTCCCAAGCACGAAATAATCTCGCGCTCCAGTTTTTTTCTTGTTTTTTTTAATTTTTTTTTCGTTTTTACTCGTCAATTATTTTTTGAAGCAGACCATAAAATCGGATAATTTGTAATTTGTTAAGGTGGCCACTGGAGCGTGCGGTTTGTGGAGTTGGCTCTCTCTCCGCCAATGTACTTCCTCCCCGCCCCACCCCCCGCCCCCGGCTTCCATTCCTCGTTCATACGTCGAGCGGCAAAGCAGTGCCATGTTTTTCATATCCAGTGAAATGAAAACAACTACCAGTGAATTTTCAGAAAAGCAAGATAAAAAAAGGGCACAACCCTGATTACGAATTGGCTTACTCCCCCCCCCCCCCCCCCCCACCACGCGCTTTTTTTTTCTGCTTGTCTTGGCGATGGAAAAGTTAGAACGAGCATCCATGACTATTTTGCCCGAATTAATTGCAAATTCATCGTCTGCCAGTTCCTCTTTTGATAGGATTAATTTTTGTGTGTATCGCTTGTTGGAGTGAATGAATACCCTAAAAAAAAATTAAATCCGGCTTTTTCTTAGCAATTATTGATTTTAGGTCTAACTGCGTCTGACGAAACGTTTTTAGCATTTCAAACCCTCCCCTCCTAGTCAGATGAATGTTACATTCGTTCACTCGTAATCAAGTAGAAGTCACATAAGAAAAATAAAGTGAGGCGTGCGGACTTACATCAGGGTGGTCCACAATAGACTGACGACCCACAATTTTCCAAGTCCAACTTTTCTAGTTAGCACCCCTCAGAACCAGGAGACGACAGATTAAAAAAAATCTTACGAAACGAGAAGAGTTCTGTCCACTCCTGGTTCTGAGGGGTGCCAACTAGAAAAGTTGGATAAGGGTGGGTGGTGTAACGGTTGGAATATTCAGTCAGTATCGTGGTGGGAGGGGGGGGGAGGGGGGGCCGACCCCCGCCCCCCGTGGAAGGGGGGGGGGGGGCGCCACCGCTCTGGCAGAAAGTACAATGTTTATTTGCAATGGTCGCAGCCGCGTCTACGGGTACACTTCAGACTTTACTCTTTTAAGTAAATAAATAATTAAATATGTAAATCTGTATAACTAAGATCGTAGTTTTTGTTTGTTTATGTGTTTGTGTGTCCACAATGGGATAATCTCGATAATCATTATTCTATTGAAGTCCGTAGTAAGATTCTCGGAGGCTTGGGCAACCGGGGGGGGGGGGGGGGCGGGGGGCGATTGCTAATGGTGGTGTTTAATAATTTGAATGGACCTTCAACAATAATTGGCAGATGTATAGGGACGTCACAGTATTTTCATGCCAACGGGAATTTAAAACAATGCTCAGAGACAGCCGTATTCCAGATATCCACTCAAGTGTGAGTGTAAGAGTGCAAACATTTAAGGTACGGGTAAACAATTTCAGTACAGCCACAAAAGCGAACGTGAGTGTCCTGACATCTGAGGGTATTTCTATAGATGCGTTCATACGCTCACTTTTACCTCCACTCACACTTGAGTGGATTTATGGAAGGGGCGAGGGATAATCGTCTAACAGGAAAATCGCATAATCGGAAGAACGTATAACGGAAAACATTATAACGGAATATCATCTAACAGGAAATTCGTATTACGGAAAAGCGTCTAACTGAAAATTCGTATAATGGAAAATCGTCTAAAATCCCTGCCTCGCATTATTATCCATTTTATCCATATTATCCATTATACGATATTCCGTTTAGATGCTTTTCCAGATTTTTTATTTAGGCAGATTTTAGACAATTATCCCATTAGACGATTTTCCAGTTAGACGTTCGTCCGACGCCCCTTATGGGAATACGCCTGTCTGTTAATGCTTGGAAATTACAGGGGAAATTTCAACAATGGGAATACATACGAATGGAAACTTGCCCTGAACGATAAGGCGTGCGCTCAAATAAATGTTAGGTTCGAAAAGAATTATATTTAGTTATTTTACTAGACGAAGCCCCCGGGGCCACTCATGAATTAAGTTTACAGACCGACTATTCCTGACCAACTTAAACAAATAAGAGTTGACTTTTTGTATCCTACTGAGCGGACTGAAAAGGACGTAATTGTAATCATTTACGAACAGTTCTCCCCCCCCCCCCCCACACCGCCAACCTTGGACACTAGCTTACAAACAGTGATTTTTATTGGCCTCACTCACTCAACCAGCGCATCCCCAGTGGCTGAAATCACAGGATGCACCGTTTCTATTCTGGGAGAGGAAGGAAGTAAATCGGCGGCCTATAACAATGCCTCATTATTGTTTCGTTTTCAGTTACAGAGCTTTGATTGTTGACGACTACTTTGCAAGATGGCAGTGATCAACCTCGTGCTCAGCAGTGATTGTTGATGTTTACTTTTGAAACAATACAGCAGTCAGCAGCTGTGAAAGCCTTCATCTGCGAATGAATTAAGCCACTGTGTCGTTTCCAGCTGCCAATTCGAAATTAACAACGCAGCCTAGTTTGATTTAAAACTATACGCTTATAGCTGAAACATGGATTCTTTCACAGGGCTTCAAAGGGTTTAACGAGGGTTTGATTCTTTCATTTTACCCATCAACGATCAACGGTTTCGACGCTAGCACGTGCACCAGCAATTGTTTAGGCACCGTATCAAAGACATTACACGTGTACGAAAACAATGAAAAGCTATTAAAACGATTGTTCGGCCTTTTCTTTTCTGCTCAGTTATCAGTTATTTTCAGTAATAATATATAACGAGAGCGTAGTTTTTTTTATCGATACTTAAACTACGCTCGAGTTATATTTAAAACGAGAATATACCGTCTCCCGTAAACATCAACTTTAAAATAAAAATTCAACTTACATATCACGGCCAAGTTCTATTGCAGTGGTTTCTTGCTTGAATTCACAATTCCTGTTTGCATGAAGTGATGAAAGCGTATAATTTGTTGCTACATGCACTCGCTGGTTCGTTTAGTATCTGCAGGAATGCTATTTTCTACTGTCGTCACCATGAATACTGCAGTTTTGCTTCCCCAACAATCTATCACAAACTTAACCGAAACCGAAAGTAACTCGCCGTGAAAGCAGACAACTGCCAGAGCGCTTCAAGGAAAGTAAATACGTGTTTTATTTTTATTAATCAAAGTGTTGTTCATAAATTTAAAATAGAATATTCCGTAATACTAAGTTTTACGACAATTATTAATAATTTATTTTCCACATTTCCGATATTCAAGTACCGCATGTATATTATTACGGTTTTGGGGTTGCCTGGATCGCCAAGCTTCTCATAGCGGCGGTAGGCCTAACCAGAACGGCTTGCATATAACACACTTCGGCAAAAGGCTGATTTCTGTTACTATGGTAACCAAAGATTAAACGTACATTGCCGAGACGTTAATTAATGTCTCACTTGACTATCAGGTACGTCGTATATATACGTTTAGAAATTGGTTTCGACCTACCAAATGCAGTTCTTTCATACTTTCTTTATGCGGCGTAAACCAGGATATAAAACGAGTCGAACGGTAATTCAATATGGAGGGATGAGGCAAACAATTTAATCTGATAAAATACCGTGTGGTCGTTTAATCAGTGTTAAGGAGGTGTGGTTGGCTGGTGGCTGCCGTTTATTGGCTGCCCATTGGTTAATTGTTGTTATAAAATTATGAAGGTATATTCTCAACCAAAAAAGGTGAGGCACGCGTTTTACTCTTTTTTTCTCAGCGAGTTTTCGTTGTTGCGTATTGATTCCTGGTTCATTTCTCGGAGTGTTTGGTTAAGTTTGGTGATCTGTTTGTGGTTGGCCGTGGACTGCGGGAAAAAAACAGAGAAAGGCGGACAGACGAACAAAGTAAGATCATTGATCGACATCATAAAACATGATCTTGCTCGCTTGTTCATGCAGTCGGTCACTTATGTTTATGATATATCCCTTAACGTGTTTTTTTTTTAAAGAATTTTCTGTAGCAGCTGAAAATTTTAAGAAATTTTCAGTACCCAATTGTGCTGGGTTAGCACCTATACCACTGATCTCGTACAATTGATCTAGTATGTTCGAATTTAGTGAGAAGGCATATAAAATCTTCTAAAATCATTAAAACGTATGGTGTGGGCGCGTGTGCGTGTACCGCTACTCCTCTTGAAGTAAGGCACCTACAAAGATGGGAGTCGGACCAAATGAACGATAATTAAATTGCGCAACCGTTAAGCCTGTTTTTGTCGCTGCATCTTGATTTTATGACCCACAAACACGCGAAAAACACTGCAAAAATAACGCCAACGTTTTTTTTTTACCCTCATGACGTCATAGTTGATTCATGCAAAAGTTTATTATTCCTGAACAAACTTTTTCTGATAAAGTTATGACGTCACGAGCAGGCCTCCTGAGGGATATGATGGGCGAACTGTGAGCAATGATTGCAATTAGCTTGCATCGAAAAAAATCAATGCATCGATTTTGTGATGCTCTTGGAATCAAAGACATTACAAGAAGCATGGATCGACGCCAATGGAGTGAGCGAAGCGAGCGATATGGCTGGAGTCCCTTTAATCGTAATGTTTGCATCTGTATTAGTTTGTCAC
This sequence comes from Lithobius niger, assembly GCA_023313725.1. NCBI lineage: Eukaryota > Metazoa > Arthropoda > Chilopoda > Lithobiomorpha > Lithobiidae > Lithobius > Lithobius niger. Next base: position 12,508 of record JAHWFP010204331.1, read on the forward strand.
TTTTCTTGTCCATTTGGCTCGCCGTCCTGCTTATATTCTTAAAATCGTGTAGCTTTGGATTTTGGAAACCCTCTTTACCATTTTATTACTGTTACTAGCATCGTACCCGGCTTCGCCCGGGGATTTGTTTGACCCGTGGTTGTTTCCCAGTATTTGCTCGGTGCTGCCTGATTGTTCACTGCAACAGTCGATTTTTGTTTGTGTAACACTCCCCCTTTCCGCCAATCCTCTCCCTCTCCTCTTGGTTTCCTTTCCTTTCTCTTGTTTACTATACGTAGTTGAACACGTACCCGGCTTCCGGGTCCCGTGCTCTTCTAGGTTCAGTTAATGCGTAATCGTATGCTTAATGGTAACAGCTCACTTTGCCCCCCCCCCCCTCACTCCCAGTCTTCCGCTGTGACTTAAGCGATGCGTACCGTGTGAAAAAGAAGTGTGCATGACGTCATGTAATACTTGCCCTTGAGATTACCACGGTGTGTTTAGTTAGAAGGATAATTGTTAGAGCAAATTGTTAGTCGAGGCAACAATGTGACAATTTCAACTTCTTTTCAGGGCAACAATGTCCCAGTTTCAACATCAAGTTAAAGAATTAACACACTCGCAAGTTTTCATTGTTCCCCTTCCGGGGGTCGTTGCGGTTGCTTCATTTCTGCTATGAGACTTTGGTTTATCATGTAAGATTTTTGTTTTTTTCAATGACCAGTAGTGGTTAACGCTCGTTAAACCCTTTAAACCCCCTTTTTTTTTTTAAAGAATATGTTTCGTTTTATTTGTTCAACCCTTAACCCACACGCGAGCATCAGTTGCTGTAGTGCGAGGTTCGTCTTTTGTTAAAGCTTTCTTTGTAAATGGTATATTGAAAAATAAATTCAACTCGACCCGACTCTTCATACAATTTTGTTTCACGCTTTTAAACCATCGTCGGTCAGCTTGAAAATGCCAGATCTCGCCGGGTGAAAACAAGACGAACCCATAATAATCTAAAGTACCAAACGCAGCTCTAATAATTCACGTCTGCTCCAGAGTCAGTTGGTGGTGCTGCACCAGCTTCGTTTTCTGCACTCGTCATAAGTAACTCCATACTTTGGCCAGACAGCGGCGTGTGCAGTGCCCGCCATAAGTCTGCCCGAAGCGTCTGTCTTTTGTACCGAATGTCATTTCTGGCCGCTTAGTCCATTAGTCGTAACCGATGCTGCTGGATGTTTACGAGCCTCTTTCTTACAGGAAGAACCAACGATGGTCGGTCTATACGTCGTCTTGTTTGGAGGACTGAGTTACTTTCTTTTTTTCTTTCTTTTTCGGTGAAATAGACCGGATGGACGTGGACGGACGGAGGAGCCGAGAGTAAGATCCTGTCCGAGACGAATGACGTCATTTTGGTAAATGTCCACGACGCACAATTTTAGAGGACTGAAATTTTTGGAAACTTGTATCTTGTGTATCAGTGGTTCCGTCAGGGTGGTTCATTAGGAGAGGCGTAGCAGCTGAAAATGGAGTTTGAGAATACAAATTTGGTGCAGGGGAGAGGGTTAATCTGTTGAAACGAGTCAAGGGCGAAAAAGCCGGAGAAAACGAACGAAGGAAAAAAAACCGAAGGGGGAAAAAAGCCGGGACAAAACAACCACAGGAAAAAAAAAAGGTGAGGAAAAGAAATGAAGAGAAAACAACCGAGGGGGAAAAATGCCTGGAAAATAACACCCGAAGGAGAAAGAAATTACTAAAGCCGTTTCCAGGTGAAACTTCGTACCCTGCCTGGTGAAATTCGAGCACAAGGCACTGACCTAACCCATAATAACAACGACACCAACAACATGTTTCAACAACAAAAACGACAAAATATTTGTTTTTGTCAACAAAACGTCGCAACAATGTTACTACAGTAATTTTCCTGGTAAAAACTCCGTTCCCTACCTGGTGAAATTCCAGCCAGGGCAACTGGCCCAACCCAATCTATAATAAAACAACAGCACGAAAAAAGAAAGTAAACAAAATAACAAAAACGACTTTTTACTATGACTTTTTTCCGAAGGCTTTTTTCATTCGGTTCTTTTTTTCTTAGGCTTTTTTTTTCTTAGGCTTTTTTTTTTCCTGTGGTTTTTTTTTTTCAGCACACGATGGAAACACTATATATACCGTCACCAAAATTCTCCTTCTGGAAACATTCAGGGAGGAACCTAAAGCACTTCTTTCTTTCAACAATATTTTAAGATCTCATGTCAGTCAAATGCAGCAAACATTCGCCACCCCCGCTGCTTTTTTGGATTCAAGGCAAAAGGCTTGTGGTACAAGCCTAAATTCTGAGAACCTTTTTATTTTGCTGTTCTTTGTTGTGTTTTATGGGTGCACGGAAGGGGAAGATGGGGGTGGAATATCATGTTTTCTCGAATTGTATACAATACAATTCAATACTCCCCCCGCCCCCCATTCTTCACCAGTTACGGAATTGTAGAAAATTTATGATTTTCGACGCACCCTCCCCCTTCTAGTTCAGTTTTGGCTGAAACATCGTGATTTCACGAATTTTCTTTTACCGAAGACAACTTTTTCTCCTCACCACTTCCCTGGGTTTTTTTTCATCAACTTCTTTCCAGGTTTTTTTTTAAGATGCTTTTTTTTCCCCGTGCATCCATAAAACACAACAACGAAGAGCAAAATAAAAGGTTCTCAGAATTTTACATTTTGTAGAAAAGTAGGGGCATTGAGGCTTGCACCACAAGGCTTTTGCCTTGAATCCTCGACTGATTTCAGTCTACTTTAATTCACATTTAAAAAATTGTTGACCTGTGGGTATTTTTTCCAGGGGTATTTTTTCCGGGGATATTTTTTCCGGGGGTATTTTTTTCGGGGATATTTTTTCCGGGGATAGTTTTTCCGGGGGTATTTTTACCTACCACCATTTTCGATGGAGTTTGGAGAAAGCGTCTGTATCGGCATTTCTACCCAACCTTCTTATTCATGCCTGCTTAAGACCGAAGAGCAAAAATCAGAATGTCCAAAAAATAAAAAAGAAGAAAATCGACTCTGTCGTTTGAAATAATATTTTAGGGAGGTAAAATCTTTAAAAAAAATGTGTCCCCTAACAACAACGCACCCCAAGTGAATACAAAAAAAAAAAATTAATTTTCGGCCGTTACACATCAACATTTAGGTCTTTGTCACCTAAAAACAATAACAAAGTTTTTGGTGTGATGCAAAGAATGTTTCTATTTCACGCTCGTGTGTCTAGTCACTGTTTTGAGGGGATCAAGACCTAAATGTTGATTGTAATGGTCGAAATTTTATTAAATTTTATTATTTGTATTCATTTGTTGGTGCATTGGCCATCACAGAGCAAACGTTCTCTGAAAAAAAAAATAATTGATTTGTCAGGCAGTTTGATGATGCTTTTCTAAAGTTGTAGGAGGGGGAAAATTCCCCTAAACCAGTGACATCTAGAGGCGCCCACTACAAAGACCTACTCGTAGGGCCGAGCACATCTAAGACACGCCCCCCCCCCCCCCTCGCATCTTTTAGGAAATTTTGACTGGTGGACATTAATACGTAATTCCCCCCTCACGCCCCGTACCAAGCTACGAAGTCTGGGAGAGCGCTGTAAGCTTCCCCCGGACTCCGGAAGCTGAATGGTTTTAAGAATATTTAATACAATTTGCTATAAGGAGGGGGCTGAATGTGGTCTATAAAATTATAAAATTCGTAAGCTCAGTGGAATGTAGGGAATATGTTATAGACCACTTTCAGTCCCCTCTCTATAGCAAACTGCATTAAAGATTCTTAAAACCACTTAACTTCCGGGGGTCCGGGAAGCTTCCATTTGAAGACATTTAAAGTTATTGTTGTGAGTGATGAAATTATGATCAGAGCTGAGAGACTGGCAGAGCAAAACTGAAGATTTGAGTCAAGACGACTGCAATGATTGCACAGCGGACAGAGGGCACTTTATTTAGAAAGGTGGGGGGGGGGGGGGGGGTAGCTGTGTACGGGAAGCGTGGACTAGCTGGCGTCCTTGATGATATGTATATCACCAGGGCCGTAGCCAGGAATTTTTTGTATACCCCCGCACCAGATTTAAAATGAAACGCCCGCTCTCCTTCCCCCCCACCCCCAAGAAAAAATGGCCGCGTAGCGAAGCTCCTTCCCTTAATGGCAGCTTTCAATTTTTAACCATGTTTTTCACCAACTTCTGAACTTTAGGATATATTTTTTTATTTTTTACAAGAGTAAGAGAGCATGATCGTTCATTTGAAACCTTCACAACGGTTTTACGTTATGCAGTTTTCACTAAGCTCGACTTTGTAAACAAAACTTAAGGCTTCATCGTGCTCCTCGGCCTGAAGAAAACCCCCGCACGTACGGGGGTGCTGGCTACGGCCCTGTATATCACTATAGTATACTATGGGGGAATAGTTTGTTTTTCATCTGTCTTAACGTGACGCGCCACAGATTCACGAAGTTGTGAGATTCATGAATGTATCAAGATTCAGAAATACTAGGAGCACTCGTAAAATGCCAACAAAATTCACAAGATTTTTTTTTTCAAGCTTGTGCGCGGTCATTTTGTGAATGATGCCCACTTTTGGTGACGCGAATCGATCACAGCTCTCGCTGCCGTACACCCTGGAGAGGATTTAGACTTTCCCCATATCTTATTTTCATGCGTTTATTTTAATGAATTAAATTTCATTTAATGAGACTTTTTAAGATTTTTTTTTAGGCATGATGTTTTAGGTCTATACATTTGCGAGCTGTATTACGCTAACTGACAGGCTTTTAAAGTTTTATTTTACAAAGAAGCCCCTGATGTTCTACAAGCAAATCGCCTCCGGAATTTTCCCGGAGTTTGGCTTGTTCGTGGCCATTTTTGTCGTAAGTTTCGTCGCACTGTGAGAGATGATTTTTATGTTGTTTCAAGTCGAGTGAGGAAATCTGGCTGGTCATCGCCCAGTGAGTATACTGTTTTATCATCAGTGGGAGTTTCCGCCTTTCGTTGTTTTAAAAATCGTTGTCAATCTAATATGAGACCTGGACGTTTCTTCGGCCTGCTTGCAAAATCCTTTTTTTTATTGTCACGGACAGCCGAATCCGATGTGTCGTTCGGATCTCGGGCACCAGCTGGTCCCGTGTTTGGCCAGAAAAATTTTGCCCGGACAAGTTTATGGTTGCGGGTTTCGGATGGATGTTACATGTTTAGCCGCAGCGAGCGCGACAACGCGACCGAGGCACGTAATTTGGGTCCACTTCCACAGAAGCTCCGAGCATGATTGCCGACCTATCTGGATTCCGGCGCGTGAAGGTTAGACGGCTAAGTTTTTGATTGCGTTCTTCTGATGTTATGTAGTTAGCCGCAGCGAGCGCGATAGCGCGAGCGAGGCTCGTAATTTGGAAAAAAAACTGACATCATTTTCGTGAACGGTGACCTTGATTTACCTCTTACACCAATGGCGATAGTACAATCTTCCACATATACAGATCGGTGGTGGACGAGCTTGGAGCCGCTGTGGAAGTGGCTCCCGAAAAAATTCAAGTTTCATCGTGAGTCCGGAACTTAGACCCGGATTTATGGATTGTGTCTCCAATGCACTGGAATAGTTTACTGAGAATTTATACTCACTGGATTGGTGAATAGCCTTAACAACTGGGCATGAGGGGGGGGGGGGGGGCGGCAGTTACAGCTCCCCGCTCGACCGATGTGTCCCCTTTCATAACCGGTAGGCCGTAGATTAGAAAGTTAACTAAATATGGTATCTTCAAGAGCTGAGCGGGGCCCTGGCGATAGTTGTGGCCACTACCGTTGATAATGGCAAGGCAAATTGGGATTGGTTCCTCGCTTACTAACGGTACCTTCCTAAACAACCAAACAGAGCGAACCAAACGCAACCACTGTTGGTGACAGTTTGGCTCATTCCCTGCTAATAGCCGTGTTGATGCGGCTTGATTGACGTCAACATCGTCAGCGATGAATCTTTCGGCAAAACTTTTACCTCGCGCATGCTCAAACCTCCACCCCAGTAAACCACCTCCCCGAGAGGGTTCGCAGTTTGGCATTGCTCGCGCCTGGTCAGTGGTCACATCTATTAGCCACTCCTGGTCATATCCATTAGCCAGGTCTGGTCGCGGTGAAGGCATGACGTATCGAATACTCTGCTGAGCTCGTTGAGCTGTGCTGTAGTTTAGGAAGGTACTGACCGGCCTACGTAACACATCACTGTGCAGGCGTGACGTCAAGTTTGGAGCCAAACTGTCTCTAACAGTGGTGTGTTCTGTTCGCTGCTTTAAGAATGTACTGTAAAAGGCAAGTTAGCTTGCTGCTTTTCGGTACTACTTAGTGACAGACAGGCCAGGAGCCGTGTATAGTGTCCGCGAACTACACTGCGTTCGCCCCAGAACAACACAGATAAGCAATTTTATGTTTTTGGAAGTAGAGTGTCTTGTTGTTCTCCAAGATGGTTACAAAAACAATGGCGGCCATTGATTAAAGCCACGCCCTCCAGGAAGACGTAGCCGCTCATAAAATATCAGCAGGACTCAAGATAGGCCGCGGACACAATAGTACTGTACGGGCTGACAACCGAAAGGAAGTAGTATCTGAAGGAACTGCATGTGGGAAAATTGTATTCCCTCCTCCCCCCCCCCCAAAAAAAAAACGAATTTCGTGAAATTGATAAGAAAAAACAATAATAATTTATATTGAGGCATGTTCGCCGGCGCTGACTTAAACTAACTCAAACTAACTTATTAAGTAAATACCAGCCATATCTTTCGTTCTCTTCGCGCAGTCTACTGACGTCGGTCCACGCTACATGCAGTTTAGTTTCCGTAATTTAGCGTTTAGTTTCTTTCTGATTAGCTTACCTGATCGAACGTTGACGTCATGGGCAGTTTGCGGAGCAGTTTTCTTGGCGTATTTGAGGGTCAAAAATCAAGTCA
>JAHWFP010204332.1:0-23715 GCA_023313725.1 Lithobius niger
GACACTTCTGGTTTTGGAGTTATTACCAAATAACCGCACGGCCGTAACCAACACGGATCTTTGTGAGTCACTTTTGCTTTCCTACCCTGCTCGTCAACAAGCCGTTCGTGACGACGCCAATGGAGTGAACACTGAATATTGAGCGTGTGAGTTTAAACCCACAATAAAATGGGCTACCTATCGACTTTCATTTTTTTCCTATCATCTTTAGTTTATTCTGGGGAGGGGGGGCTTTCATTATTTGGCACTCTGTACTTCGAAGTTTATTTGAAGCAGAACCATTAAGTAAAATTACCACTCTATAACAATGTGTGATAATCTCGCAACATACAGCGAGAACTATCGTAGTAACCAAGGTTAACTTTATGTTTTGAATGACAAATCATAACGTACAGTTAAACTTGCTAATACATCTAAGACATTTAAATAATACATCTAATATATTTGAAATTAGGGATCGATCGAGTAACAAAAAACCGAGTCCGAGCCGAGTCCGAGTAATCATGAATCGTCACCGAGCCGAGTCCTAGTAGTAAAATCGGGTCGTAGATTTTCAATTGTTACTTTATGTTTAATATGCAACTTTTTTTTTTTACTTTGGTTTCAAATTTTTTTTTTTTGGTTTTCACTCATTTTCATTTTGCTTTGGGCCAGTTTTGTATTGCGCATAGTATAAATTTTAAATTTTAAATTTTAAATCTAATACATTTCGAAATTTATTTGAAGCAGCGTCATTGCTAAACGATATTACCACTTTATTGCAATGAGAGATAACCTCGCAACACACAACGAATGATGTGTACTTAGTGAATTCTGGTTACACAATTCAAATCATTAAATTTAGTAAAATTAAGAATTTGTTTTTCTTTTCAAATTCTAGTTCAAAATAAAATGCATTAAACGAAAATTGCAGTCACCTGATATGTCAGTTGCAGTCAATGAGTCAATGTCATGATATGATGATATGATATGATGTGATATGCTATGATATGATTATGATATGCTGTGATATACTATGATGCGTCAATTTCAGTCGATGTCATGAGTACGCAAAGCTCCTATTGTGTGAGCGGCTACTTCTTCCTGGAGGCTTTAAGCGACGGCCGCCATTGTTTTTGTAACCATCTTGGATATCAACAAGGCACTCTGCTACCGAAAACGTACAATCGATTATCTGTGTTCGTTCTGCGGAGAACTCATGATAGGCCGTGGACACTATAATTTCATCTCTGTAATATACTGTGATTAGGTTGGGTTTTTAGTTTACTGAGTTCACAGTGCGTGTGGTTAGAAACATTTACATATATATTTAATGATTTTCTAATTTTTTTTCCAGTTTCTGCTTGTACAGATATTCACCGATTCTTAATCCCACTAATTTGTCGCATGAATTTGTCACATGAAATAACATAGGTCCCAAGATTTAAAAATGCACCGACCATATTTTCACCGAAAGCCAATTTCAATTAAAAATTAAGTTTTCAGATAAACCTTTTGTCATCCTCCAGCCATACATCGTATGAATTTTTCAGTAGATCCCACTATCATCACTTAACAGAGTGAGCATTTGCACTTGTGCGTTTAATGTCAAAAACGACTTGTTTTATCTTTTTTAGGTTTTATCTATCTCTGGAGAACTAAATATTTAGCTAATTTTATTATTTAATACTTAACCAAATTCAAAATAAAAAAAAGTGTGTATTCACTTCTCAAGAGTTAAAACTTGTAAAACCTTCGGCGTTACGTCCTGGTGAAAGGCATGTCTGTGCAAAGAGCATTCATATATATTTTATGTGGCAAATTGATGGTACAGGCTTGAAGGTTTCCGAATTGGCATAGAATCGTAAACAAAAGCCATACGAATGGTAAACATTAAGTTTCCAAGTTCGATTCGATAATTAACCAAATTCAATCAATATTGGCACTATAACTGGAGTTGTTAAAGTATAATTTATCGTAATCTAAGAAAGAATGGAAAAATTACTGACATGACTGGCACACGTAATGCCAAGTCCCCCAACTTCCATGCTAGATTTATTTCGAATTTGTTTTTAAATAATTTTAATTGGTAGAGATACAATTAATTTCCTCGGTACTTAACAGTTTTCTAAATTAACAAATCTGATACATTTTAAATAATTACAGCCTATATTTCGGAATAACTATCCTAAATTATTGACCTCGCAACTTTTCCAAGACATCATCTGACGAAACTTTTCCAAACAGTTCAACAATGCCTGAAAAGCTCCTATTCCGAAGCAAACCACAGCTAAAACCTCAGATTTGCTCATATTTTATTTGCCTTACAGCGAGTTAAACTCCACTCGCCAATTAATCCAGATGAAATTATTTTTAATTTTAGTAACTGAAGTGCCGTGTAGTGGAGAAAAAACTTCCTTGGTGCTGAAGGGGTTTGGAACAATACCAGATCAGGATCAAAGCACATACTTGGTAAGAAAGTAATTTTATTACGAATCTTGTAATTTTTATTTTAGTTGTTGTGCAATTCAGCACAACAAAACTTCTATCGCCTGTGGCCTTGAAAGTGGTGCATTCTGCACTTTTCTTTAAGAAGGAAGTTGAGTACTAATTTAGTGTACTGAGGAACATATTAGCTTTTGTTGCTGAACTGGATAAGTGAACAACGTTTGAACTTTAGAAAAAGCTTTGGCAAGATTTCGTATGGAGGGCCAAATACCGAATGCAGAGGTTACCAATGGCTGTGAAGAGTTACCAGTCCAACAGGCTTTCAGGAAAGTTTCTCGTTACCGAAAATGGGAGCATCAAGTCTTCTCTGATCCTTTCCAGTCACAGTATCGTGGACTCCCTCATTGCCCAGTAGGAGCTTAACTTAATACCAATATTTCGGCTGGACTTAGTACTTGTACTAACATTATTATAATCCACCCAAAACCAAAACTGGTAAGAGAAGCCGCCAAGTTTACAAAAAGGTCTTCAAGTTTTCATTTAACGTCCAAAGTATTATTCGGTGCAATTAACTTGTCTAATAGGATTAACCTTGGCGGCCTTTCCCTGGTTGAATGATGTAACTACTTTGAAGGGCCGACCCTTTTTGTAAACTTGGCGGCTTCTCTTACCAGTTTTGTTGGGTGGATATCACGCCTTTCATAGGCTTGTGAATGTAGAAAAAATCCCACGGTGTAATTGTCACCCCCAACCTTTTTTGTCGGGAGGTATTTTATTGTATGAATGTTCTCATTCATAATTTTCATATTTGCTATATTGTCATTCCAAGTAAATTAATAACAAGCGTAACAGTATGGTAATTGCAAGGACCTGATCAATTCCTATGGAATAAAAGATACCCTGTGTCTTATTGAGCCAGTAATGAGAAATTTATTCGGGTCGTGGGGCAGATAATTCATTTTGAATTCACGTACCGTAAAAAAAAAAACCATTTGGATTTGGTGAGAAAAAAACGCCCAAACCTCTGCAATAAAAGATACTCCGTCTCTTAGTGAACCACCTATTTGCAACATCAATGAATTCTGACAATTAGGTGCTGAAACTATAAACGTGTAACACTTAAGCATGTTGTAATCTACTGTTGGATGACAATTGCAAATAATGGTTACTACAATAATTTTGCACTTACGATCCACTTCAGGACCACGTGCTTCTAGCTACAACCCCCATTTTAGAAAAAGGCACTTCCCCATATGACGCTTTACCTGTCTGCCTGCCGAAATTTAGATCTTGCCACTTTCCCTAATCAGCTGTAGACGTGTCATTATACCCTATGAGAATTAACATGGGAGCCTGCGGACTAGTTACAGTTGAATTGCGAAAACGTACTTTTCGACATATTTTGCCAGTAAATCATGAATAACTGCTTTGATTTTGGTTCAATCCTCATGAAATTTGGTAGGTGTGTGCACCACGTGTATACGAGGACCGCTAACCAAAAAAGTTACAAAAGTATGTTTCATGGTACTGTTTCACACAATTTGGTCAAAAAGTGTATAATTTATGCAAATATTGGGTTCGGCTTGCATATTATCTTACATTGGGTTATTTTTATATGGAAAAGTTTGGTTAGTGATCTTCCTTATATGTTTTTCTGCAGTTTGGTTCTTGTTTGAAGCAAAAATTTCAAAAAAGATAATTTCACACTTGATTTTCATATTGTATCTAATTTTCATACTTTACGCAAATGCGGTGGTCAATTTTTTCGAAATTTTCAAAAAAACCTTGGATATGTTTTCTGGTGAGATTTACTCTAAAACTACATAGTTGTTACATTTTTAATACCTAAAATAATAAAAAAAAGTTTGCATTACCCTTTACCACCTTAATACGTACTTTAAAGCACGGAATCGTCAAGTGGACGAAGTACCCGATCTACATCTCCGAGGACGACACTCTACCCAAAGTGTGCATAAATCGCTTACACCAGTAAATTTTTACAAAATTTTTAAAATTTTGAGAATTTTCGTTTTCTTTTCACTAAATGAGGACCATGGTCCTCCACACTGGGAATCCACACTGGGAAGACCCCGCCTCATCGAAACCGAAACCGACAGTGGACCTCCTCCTTCAGTAATTATACAGATCGAAGCTTTTCTCAATGAGCGCTGACAAACAAACCACAGAGCTATACAGTATATCTCACTTAGAGGATGCTTTTTGTTTTATGCTCTTATTAGGGAAATGACGTCAGCTTCGTTAATCATTGGGTTTTTACGGAAACACCACAAAGCTGCTTCTTATTACTCTACATTCGTTTCGTGTAGGAACGCCAAAAGAAAATGCGGTTGGCAGATGAAGGGAAAAGTTTTCAGTTCATTGTTTCCCAAAAGGTCCAACAACAATGGAACAACAATGCTTTAACGGTTTGCTTTGTATGACGTCCCATGTGTCGCATTGTTTCGTTGTTGACTGACAGGGAAACTTCTCATTTTCCTACTTCATCGAAACTCAAAGGGTTTCAAAGGGTTTAACGAGCGTTAAACACTCCTGGTTATCTGCCCGAAGCCCTAAGGCCCTATCAAGCAACAGTCCCCTCCACCGAGCAACGATGCTCTAACAATACGCTCTGAACGGACATTACACTTTGGTATTGTTACTAAAGTTTGGTTGTAGTCTGACGGGGCAAAAGCTTATTTTCCTTGTTCACTGAAGGAGCACTTCGGAATCGAACAATAATGCATTCGATATGGCTGTTGCAGTTGTTAAAGAATGCAACGTGGAGGTTTAGAATGTAAGGGCACGTTTACGCAACCACTCGCTTTTGCATTCTCGCAGATAGCAGCTAGAAATCACCTCAAATTCCAACATGGCGGCGGTTTTATGTCTGCCGCCTCGCAACGTAAACAGCAAATAACGTGAGTTCAGAAGCGTTTGGGAAAATTGTTTCGTCATGAGGAATTCTTTATATTATTGGCACGGATTATAAGACTGCAAGTATTTTTTCAAACGATGTCGGATTTAGCTCATTCATTTAGCGTTGTTACCATGGCAATGTCACCTTTGCCATCGCGATTGAGTTCTAGCTGCGAGAATGCAAAGGCGAGTCGCTGCGTAAACGCGCCCTAACACTGCAGGAAAATCCGTAGTAGCTATCCAAAGTAGCGTATTGCTTTGTAAAGCTTGTAAGTATTCTAAAAGTTTGCAGAATAAGTAAACAGAATAAGTGTGCAACCATTGTTGAGCATTGCTGCAGCCGAGCGAATACGGGATTTATTGAAATTGATACTTTGAGCTTACTGGGCTACACACCGTTTGCTCACTGAACTACGTGCTTGCTTAACCTGCTTAAACTTTACCAAATGCCCGACAAGCGGCCAAGAGCCCTGGGTTCCCCCTACACTCTCACCTTATTATATTTCGGGAGCAGGAAGAAGAGGAAAGGCAAGGAAAGACAAGGAGACTCATGCCAGTCAGACGTCCAAACGCCGAATAAAGGCTGTTTCCGAAGTAGGATTCTTAGGCATACCACGCAGGTTGGTTGCATACCGCAGGAATAGTATCCTGTGGTGGAATGACAAGGAGGGCTCCCCCGTTGTCACATACAGGCTCTCCAGTAAACTACCACGTTATGCGCACATTGCAATTCAGAAGCTCTAGTGATGAATGGGATCCAGAATCTAAGTTTCGTATTTCTGGCACAGTCAATGCAATATAACCATAATCTAGCTAAAAACGAACGAGTGTACACAGTACAGTTCAAGCACAGATCTGGAAAGATGTCTGCGAGAACAAGGCACAGATTCCTATCGAAAGAACCAGAAAGGGCCCCATGTCGTCCGGTATATCATACACCTTTTCTAGATCAAAGAATACAGCAACGAAATGCTGCCTTTTAGATAAAGCTGCTCGGTTGTGTGAATCTAATGACAGTAAGTGGTCCAGTGTATAGACTTACTGGCAGAAATCACTTTTACCATTGAGAATTTTCGTTTTTTTTTTACTAAATGGGAACCATGGTCGGCTTACACTGAGAATACACCAGCTGGTGTCCATTACACATTAAAAATGAAAGAGATACGTCTCGATTTTAATTCGTTGCAATTACTTTGTTGTAAATTTGAAGGATATTTCACGATGTATGTTTCATTTCAGAATTTTAAGAGGACAAACATCATGGAGTTATCATCACAGTCGTAAATTCACCATTTTAATTCTTTGCAGCTGTTTCGTTTATATTTTTGTTCTATATTTGAAACATGACACTAAACTTTATAAATGACTTTTGTTGATTTTGTCTTTCAGGCCATGTTCCATTCCGAAGCTCAACTGCCAATTCTTGGATATTACGGCCCACGTGTTGACGGCCTCTTCCTGTCGTACAATAAAAATGTTATGGTGGCAATGAAGATTGAAGAGGTAAGAACAGTTTTTTTTTTAAATAAACAAGAGATGAATAACGGAACAATTTTAATTCCAGCGTAGGATATTGCTTTACTTACGTCGTTGCATATTCAATAGTTTTACAAAACAAAAAGCCCTAAATACTAGTAAGATTGAATTCGTGTGAAGGTATTCAAACCGTTATTCGGATACATGAGACGTGCACTTTTGGGATAGATTTTATTTCTCAAGTGTTTTATTTGTGCAATAATTTTTTTATGATTTCCAAAAAAAAAAATAAGTAGTGGTTATAGCATGGATTTTGTAACAATTGGCCAGTGTAAGCGGCTTAATGCACACTTAGCAAAGCAACGATTGAGCAGGTCTGGTGGGTTTTTCTGCACCTTCGAGAACAAAATCCGTGCTGTATTCATTCGTATTTATATTACCTTACTTTCGTTTCGTAATCCATGGTGTAACTGTCAAAATCCATGGTCTAACTGTTGTATTACCTTACTTTCGTTTCGTAATCCATGGTGTAACTGTCAAAATCCATGGTCTAACTGTTGTATTACCTTACTTTCGTTTCGTAATTCATGGTGTAACTGTCGAATCACCTTACTTTCGTTTCGTAATCCATGGTGTAACTGTCAAAATCCATGGTGTAACTGTGATCTTACCTTACTTTGTTTTCGTAAGCCATTGTGTAACTGTCAAAATCCATGGTGTAACTGTGATCTTACCTTACTTTCTTTTCGTAAGCCATCGTGTAACTGTCAAAATCCATGGTGTAACTGCCATACTACATTACTTTTGTTTTGTGTAGCAGCAAGGAATGGAAATACCATTGTCGGATAAAGGAAGTAGTTGTTTTCTGACTTCTCAAACTAAAATTGAAATCGTTTAATAAAGCCATAACCACTACTGTTGTACGCTCCGAAACAATCACTAAACCTGAAAATACAAAGTCTCAAACAACAGTCGAACAACATTGAGTATGAAGTTCAAAGCCTCATACTGGTGCAATAATTTTGTTGTTGACTAACGGAGTTGATTCTCATTTCCCATGTTCGCGGAAGGGGGAATTCGGAATTAAGCAACAGTCTGCTCCATCGAGCAACGATTCTTTAACAACACTCTGTGAAAGAATGTCACGCATGGGGTTTTGTTACTAAAGTTTGGATGCAGTCTGACGGGGCAGTATCGTATTTTCCTTGTTCGCTGAAGGGGCAATTCGAAATCGAGCAACAGTGCCGACGATGGCGCTGTTGGTCGTATTTGTGAGAATTCCAAAATGGTGCAAAGCAAGTATGCAAAATAAGTGTTCAGAGTAAGTACACGGAATAAGTATGCATAATAATTATGCAGCTATTGTTGTGCATTTTTGCGGCCATGAGAATACGGGATTTATACTGCTTCGCTTTGTTTGGCACGAAAGTAGGGTAGTAACGATTAATGTCTCTCTAATAAAGTCTTATTCGTGACGTTTGTTTAGTTTTGATTTTTGAGAGTTAAATTCCCCAGAATCCCTTGCTCAGTTATTTAAGAATTTAAATCCACGAATAAAGGTGTGAAAAACGTGAAATGAATCGAGAAATGAATTAACAAAGTTATTGACGGCACTGAGAGACAATGCTAACAAAGGATGAGAACCTCCTTTGTTCTTCTATACATTGTAATGGGCGAATGAGGCTTAATGGTGTGTCGACAGCAAGGTCATTAGCCCCAACCTCAGTAACTGCTTCAGTGGTCTGGGTTGCCACAGCGCCACACATTACAGAGGTGTTAAACAAACCCCAAATCCAGATCTTATCATAGATCTGTACCTCCTGCAATAATTTAAAAAAAACCCGGACAGGGGGACAGACTTATTGCCCAATTGACGCGCTAAGTCTCGTGGCAGATGGAAACTGCGACGAATATCTTCAAGACGGTGACAATCAACTAGTAAGTGATGGACCGTACGTGGTCGTCGAAACCAATCAGGAGGAATAACCCCCCTCAAAAGGAAGCAATGAGTAAGTTTGGTGTGCCCAATTCTTTACCGGGCCAACACCACCTCTTCTCGGCGACTGCGGCGACAGGCTGAGTGCCATTCCTTGCAGCCCATAAATTATTGCTGTCTTGTCTCTCCCACACAGCTTGCCATAAAGCGTGAAACCTCAGACATAGACCGAGGGTACACGGAGGTTTCTTATATCACTTTACCTTACGTCACTTTACCTTATGTCGATTTGAACTCACATCGACACGGGTACGCGAAGGTTTCTGCTAAGTCGATGTAGAGTCGCGTTTATCTAATCCCCTATCAAGCAAAACCCCTCTTTATTCCCAAGTCCCCATTCTGCTAGCTGGTTTTCGACTTCGTTTTAACTGAGTTACAGGTTGCCGTCCTAGTTTGGTGACGTTCACGCGCCCTCTTTTCAACCAATCACAAGGAAGCAGTCCTTAGAGCGACGTAGAAAATGGGTTTTAGGTGGGTACAGGTAGGTTGTTAAAGCGATTCAACTCCCCTTACGTCGACGTAACGAGGTGGTTTGAGATAAAGCGACTTGAAAGTGGGTTTAGGTGGTTACACGGACGTTCTTAAAGCGCTCTTAGCGCTACATCGACGTAAGCTACGTCGACTTAAGATAAAGCGACTTAAGAAACCTCCGTGTACCCTCGGTCATAGAGTTAGAAAGGCGTCCGAGGAAACAAGGCTGAGAACCCTTTCGAGAGGACCATGAAGAGCACCTTTCACTGTAATAAGGGTAGAGTGTTAGGACATCACAGATTGGTTGCCTAACCCTTTATTGCTCATAATAAACTGAACTGAAACTGAAAGTATTTTTTTAATGCCCATGTCTACATAGGTCAGTCACGTGATTGGCGCCAGTGTTCACTTGTTTTCTAGTCGGAGTCACTGACTACTGAGCTATGCTTTCTTGCCTTACTCGTGGTATCCGGGGGACCCATCATAAAGCTTGCTTTACTAGTTTTGACTTAATTTTTCCTGTTCTGTACTTTGCTGTCAGAGTAGCCATTCCGCTGAAAAGCGCTCAAATCCGTTAAACAGAGCTTGCTCAGTAATTGGAGATGGGAGCCTTACAAAGCCCCTTCCAAACCTCGTCCTCAGGATAGTGTAAGTGACTACGCATTTCCATAAATAAATAAATAAATAAATAAATAAAGGTTCACCCGCATTAACGGTTTGGAGTTGGAAGGGAAATCCCATCAACACCAGCCCATAAAAAGGGCAGGCAAGTTAGACAAAACAGAAAAGAATCAACGGACAAGCAGAGGGACCAGTTCTGGCCGCTTCAAAAAAGTCCTAAGCCAAATTTTATGTAATAAAGGTTTAAAGGGACAACCGGCCTGCCTTATAACATTCCGCCTGCCGTATAACAGCTAGGCACAGATCGTCATCCGCGCATTTACTAGAGCCATGGTCGGCTGGAATGGCAGCTGCGTTCCTCGCAGCGAGTAACCTTGCTGCTGTCTCGGCTGGCTTTGGAAATAGTACACGAAACAGCATCAAGTTGAAGATTGTGTCGTCACAAACCGGAATGATTCTCGTATTTTAACATCCCAATTAATAATTTTCTAGGCTAGTGTCTTATAATTTTGCTTCGGCGATCTATTGGAATAATTAATTTTAATTTTTATCGCATTAGTCTTTTAGATTTTAGATCTCATGGTAAGTATTAAAAAATTAGTATATGCACACACAGAGACGAAACGCCATCGTTATTGTAAGCACGCAAAGCATCATATACGCGCCGGTTACAGTAAATAAAGTTAACAATTATTCAACAAAAAATCTCCTAGACGCCACATTTTACAACGGATTTTTATCAAGGGATTGACTAACGGTATAAGGAAATAGACCGTTGGGGTCGTACTTGATGTGGTGGATCGAGAAAAATGGCGCTGGGAGGTATATCCCTTTAAAAAGGCAGCTGTGCGATCGACGTTAGGTTGTTGTTGTTTTTTTCTCTCCTAACTGTTTTGGGTTCTGCCATTCGTTTTATTTAATCTTTACGTATGCGCCCTCACTCTTACTAAGACTCTTTCAGCTGCTAAAAAAAAGTTTGGTAAAATGCCAAGTTGATCGAAGCAGGTCAGTTACACAAGAATTAAATAAATCGGCGACCTGAAGGTGCCAATGAATTTATAAAACCAAAATGAAACTCTCAGTCTTGTGTCTCGTTCCCCTTTCCACTTCTCAACAATATTTCATATTCCAAGTCCAAAACAAAAATAAGCAAACATTCATCGCAGCAAACGGGATAGCGTGTATCGTAGCAAAAAGAATACGGACGTTTTTAAGCTATGATCATTTTAAATAATGGTATTACCATCATAGCTTCAATCACCCTAAACATACTGACAGTGTTTTACAGTGTAAACGGGATAGGCACTTTATCACAGCCGTACAGCCGTACCGGTTCACTTTTTTTCAACTTCTGAACGATACATATGGCGACGACATGGTATGCGCCATTAGATTCAGTGACCAAAAGTTAAACAAAAAACACGGCAAATTAAAACATCGCTGCTGCCTTGTGGGTAATAGGCTTTCTCGACGCAACTAAATGAAATAATAACATTTGATCATCGTATTTAAACCATAAGGATAAAATGCCACCGTACAAACAAAAGGATTTTGTTAATGACACCCATTAGCTTAATTTAAAATAGTCTCAACGCTATGCTTGAACAAAATTCCCCGTTAGTTGCTGCTTAAGAAGTTAAAACTACAGGTAAAAAAAAAAAAAAATAGGCCTAAAACTTAAAATTAGGCCTAATATCACGTTACCACGGTAACTTCAAGCAGGGGTCGCAACTGTACTAGAAACAAAAGCATTCCAAACCTTCGCACTCCGCAGTCCTCCCGGCGCTTGGCCGACGCCAGTATGAATGAGATTCACGAGAGGCCAACCTATTTATTTAGTTATTTTGGTTTCCAAAATTCTATTAAAACAACAATAATTTTTAAAGTCGAAGAAATAGGGCTGCGCCTGATGCACACCGTTCTCGCCTCTACTCTTGCCTGAAAGAGATTCCTAAGATGCATATCCCATAATAATTCATCATTTCTCTCGTAACACTCCTGAATTGTGCGACGAAGGCAATGCATATACTGACAGTTGCCACAAATGTGAAAACGCTGTAAAATTGTAAAATTGAACAGCTATTGGAAAATTAGTTCAACTCTTTGCCTGTGCTAGGATACATTTTGAAAAGAGTATCACAGTTTAAAGGTAGATATGCGTGTTTAACCCTACTCGTCGAACATGAGTTTCTCCAACATTTTACACACCGTGATAATCTTTATGGCTGCCATCCCATAATCTCAAAGCGGAAGTATCTGGCTGCGCCTTAAATTGTGAATCTGCTTGTCTGGTAAACGCAATAAACGCACCTTACCGACAGTACCTTCCTAAAGCACCGGACAGAACGAACCAAACGCCCCACTGTTGGTGACAGTTCAGCTCATTCCCTACTGGAGCCGTGTTGATGTGTCTTGCTTACGCCAACCATCGTCAGCGATGAATCTGTTTCCGGTACCTCACGCATGCTCAAAAGCTCCACCACTGGCAACCACCCGCAACCACCTCCATTTGGCATTGCTCGCACCTGGTTACATCCATTAGCCTAGCCTGGTCCTATCAATTAGCCACGTCTGGTCACGTTAAAGGTATGACGTAACGAGTGCTCTGTTGGGCTTGTTGATTTTGTTGAGCTGTATTGTAGTTTAGGAAGGTACTGAACGGCTGACACAACATCACTGCGCACGCGCGACGTCAAGTTTGGAGCCAAACTGTCACTAGCAGTGGTGCGTTCTGTTCGCTCTGTTCGGTGCTTTAAGAAGGTACTGACTATAGTGTTGTCGGTGAAGCCAGCAGCGACTCGGAGCAACTTGAAGCAACTACGATACATGCAGTACCTTCCTGAATGACCGAACGAAGCGAACAGAACGCACCACTGCTAGTGACAGTTTGGCTCCAAACTTGACGTCGCGCGTGCGCAGTGATGTTGTGTCAGCCGTTCAGTACCTTCCTAAACTACAATACAGCTCAACAAGCTCAGCAGAGTATTCGATTCGTCATTCACCGCGACCAGACCTGGCTAATGGATTTGACCAGGATTGGCTAATAGGTGTGACCAGGCGAGAGCAACGCCAAATTGCGAACCATCTCAGGGAGCTGGTTCGCTGGTGAAGGTTTGAGCATGCGCGAGCTAACAGTTTTGACGAAACAGATTCATCGCTGAAGATGTTGAAGTCACTCAAGCCGCATCAACACGGATCTTAGCAGGGAATGAGGCAAACTGTCACCAACAGTGGTGCGTTTGGTTCGCTCTGTTTGGTCGTTTAGGAAGGTACCGAATGTGACGCCTCTTCATTGCATCTCTCCTGTCACTTTGCATGCTACCACTGATCTGTATACGTGGTGCACAGAGCACTGTAACTGTGTGCCGGAGGTTGCACCGTGTTGCATAAATGAATAGGCTTACTATCTAATTTAATTCTCCGTTACCTACCTGCTACTTAACAAAATGAAATTAAAATGGTAGGTAAAAATTGATCCAAAACCTGACAATTACGCCAAAAAATCTAAAATAGGCCTAAAAGCTAAACACAATAATTTTAACCGGCACTTGCAATGGTTACTGCTATTAGATTATATAATAGAGATCAGTGTTGCAGTGCGCGATAGACGTGTGTGCCTAGACATTTCGGAAGTGGTGAAAATGTGCAGAAGACCGGTTGTGATAGGTAGTTGCTGTATACTTGCTTGTTTTATCAACGTTTAAATTATACGGCTTTTGGAAGAATTCGAACCGAGATATATTTCTTTGTACCAACCTAGTTTTTTTTTTTTAATGTGTTGCTAAGAGGTACGTTTT
The DNA here is from genome assembly GCA_023313725.1 of Lithobius niger. Taxonomy (NCBI): domain Eukaryota; kingdom Metazoa; phylum Arthropoda; class Chilopoda; order Lithobiomorpha; family Lithobiidae; genus Lithobius; species Lithobius niger. The sequence continues at coordinate 13,705 of JAHWFP010204332.1, forward strand.
TGCAATTAGTACATTTTGCACTTCTTACATTTTGCTGCTTAATATTTATGAAGTACACGATTTTAATTTAATTATATAACATTTATTAAATTCGCATGATGGTTTGTCTAGTTTTTATTTTTTATTCGGTATCTTGTGATTATCTTCCTCAGAGTTGAACTGCGTTTTTATAACTGAAATATTATGAAGAGATTGATGATAATAGATAGGAATTAATTTCAGCATAGTTACGTTTCGAGTTGGGCGCATCCTTGTATATCTGAACAAGAACATTATGAGTGCGAGGCTGCGTGTTTTGACTCTACCATCAAGCGGAACAGTAAATTGTCCCCATTGTGCAGGTAACCTTCTCTTGTTAGCACGTTAACATATGAGCCCACATGTCTCTTACTGGCTGATTGACAAGGTGTTTCAACATATTATTACAGGCTACCATTTATGAAAGAAAATAGACTTCCATTGTGCAGCACACCTTCCCAGTTTAAAGCCATGTACCAGGCCACGGAAGCTGCCACTCAAATTATGCTGAATGGGGAGAGCCATTGTGACTGCCCACACCCCTGCAGGAAAGTGATGTACACCGAAGACTACATCACTGAGAACTCTAAAACAGAGGAGATGTTCAAATTGGAATTGGTCTTTCCAAAGTGTAAACTTCACGTGATAGAAGAACAGAACAGTTACACTACAACTGACTTTATTTCAGACCTTGGTGGAACATTAGCTATTTATTTGGGCATGTCTATCTTAAATTTTATTGCCATCATTGAAACTTTCATTTTAAAGTTGCGCTGGTAGAGTGCAAAAATGAATTTCAGATTACAGATGCTGCCACTGAAATTTATGCTGAATGAGAATAGACATTGTGACCGCCCAAACCCTCGCAAGAAGATAGTGTGCCCAGAGGACTACGTTTCTGAGAACTCTAACACAGTGATGGTCAAATTGGAATTGTTCTTTCCAGAGTGTAAACTTCACGTGATAAACATGCAGAACAGTTACACCACAACTGACTTTGTTTCAGACATTGGTGGAACATTAAAGTGTCCACGGCCTATCTTGAGTTCGCCACAGAACGAACACAGATAATCGATTGTATTAGGTATTAGAATCCCTTCTTGGTAAACAACATGGTAACAAAAACAGTGGCTGCCGGGAATTAAAAGCCGCCTCCTCCAGGAAGACGTAGCCGCTCAAAAAATAGTGCAGAACTCAAGATATGCCGCGCAGACAATAGCCATTTATTTGGGAATGATTGTCTTAAATTTTATTGCCATTATTGAAAATTTCATTTTAAAGTTGCGCTGGTAGATTGTAAAGAAGAAGAATTTCAGATTACCCTTGTAATAACAGTACACATTTTTTAGGCAGTTATGAGGCGTTAGGCCTAAATGTTTTGGCGTTAAATGCACTCCTACGTTTCATCGTGCATTTCCCGCGTCTTTAACAAAGGCATGTTCGTAAATTATGGATTCTCGCTCCGGAAAACTACTTAGAATACGATTAAGTCAAAGGTCTACGAAAGGGGCGTATGATTCTCAGTATCTTGTGCACCAATATTAATCTGGTCATTGCAGCGTAGGAAAAGGGTTTTGTTAATGGAAAGGGAAGGGGGCTGAACCAAAATGTTTCATATCAAAACGTATTGTTGATTTGATATTTAATAATATGAACTAATTCTACCGATGGCTTTTTTCTTGATAAAAAAAAACAGTCGCTTGGTCTACACCTTCACTTTTTTCTTCCGCACCCTTAAAGGGCAAAGAAGGCCATTTGGGCTTTTTTAATCTCGCGAAAAAAGCAAAAGGAAAATCCCTTGCATCCAGAATTTTGTACGGTACGAGAAAGAATTTGAGATTTGCCAATTTTTTTTTGCTATTTCTTGCTGCTACGACTGAGTTAATTGATACCGTTTGTGGGCATATTTTTTAGGAAGGAAGCAACGATGTTTTAATTTGCCGTGTAAACCGTTTCTGTCTATCTGGTACCACGCTGAAGTTGAAAAGAGCGATGGACAGACGGGCAACTTCGTTGCAATAGTCTTCTCAGCCACTTCGGCTGTACAGGAGACTATAAAGGGTGTAAAGATCATTGATTTTAAGTAACGGCATCAGTACTAATAGAAAGTTCTGCCATCGAGATAAAATATTTTCTGCGACAGACCTTGGGTGAAATTTGTCATTAAGTTCACATTTGACTGGGAATTATGACTTATTCTTTTACCGTTGGAGAGGAGCTTACGGAAAAAAATGCAATCATTCGTAATACTATTTCTATGAACCTTAAAGCAAGACAAGAGAAAGGTACTTCCTGTGTAGGCTATGCATTGAAGAGAACACTACTCTTTTATTAAGGACAGAGCTTATTATGTCAGAGTGACAAGACTGCTGTTCACATACAACTGACGCACTGCAATTGTTTACGGTAGTACCTTCTTCTTACATTACAAACATTTGATTACAAAAGTAACATCTAACATATGCATGAATTGCTAAAACTGCAGTTGGTTTGCAGTCATCTAGTGGCCGGAAATAGAACTAATATAGCAAATCCGAATCCTTCCTCTTTATTGTATCAAATGCTATACAGATTTAGCTGTACTTTTTTATTGCAGAGAATTAATAATGCCCTGTTACTGTAATTTGCAAATGTATAGGCCTTATTTGATCCTGATAGAAGGAATCGGAAGGAATCAGAATTCTAAAACAATTAATTAAGAAGGAAAGGGTTTGCGCCACACAGTTTGCACCCCAGATACTTGAGTTGTATATCACTGATAAAGAATTTATGCTGATATTCCGGGAAGAAAGCCCCTAAAGCAGTTCCAGTAGTACGTAAACTGCTTCTCCCCGTCATCACATCCCCCCCCCCTCTCAACATTAAAAAAGGGTCCTGTATAAATTCTAATCGAAAACAGGTTTCTGGTTGTTAGAAGTCTGATTCTGATATTGTTTCTCATAAAATCCCCACGACAGAGTTTCACAAAGAAGTAAGCCCACAGTGGTAAGTCACATACCCTAAAAGAAATCAACTTATCGGTGCTTGACTTAACCACCATTTTCAAGCCTAAAATAAAATAAAAACAGTAATTTACTCCTTCTCTCCCTCCTTTCGTGTCGAGCACAGTCCTCTCTACTTGGAGTTTAATTCTCCAATCTTGCTACGTTGCTTTTTTTTTAACCCTAACTTGGGTTCGTCCCACATCTGCAAGATGGGTTTTCAGCTTTACTTCTTACGAGGCTTAACTGACTTTTAAGCTGTTAAGTTTCCTGTGTAATGTTTTTATTTTTTTCGCTGATATTCCTGGGAAAATCCGCTAAATCAGTTCCAGTAGCAACAGTTTATTCGCGTCTCCTAGTCTCCCGTGGGGGCCCCCCCCCCCCACATATTAAAAAAGGGCCCTGTAAAAATGTTTTAATCAAAACCAGATTCCTGGTTATCTAGTTCTGGGTTATGATACTGATTCTGCTATTGTTTCCCATAGTAAATATCCATGTGACACAGTTTTACTGAGAAGTAAGCTCTCACTGCTAACTCTATTACTGTGAAAACAATTAACATTTTGGTGCCTAAATTAAGCATCTTTATCAAGCGTAAAAAAAAAACCACTAGTTTCATTCCCCATCTAATTGTTACGCTGATTTTTAAATCCTAACTTGGTTTTGTCCCAATTAAAAAAGAGGTTTTACCTTTTTCGCATAATTTCGCAGCTTTAACCGTGAAGACAAATAGAAAAGTTTTTCATAAATTCTGCAGGGCCTTGCTGCTAATCGTTCCAGCTGTATACTGTAAAATCAATAAAATAGGAAAATAAACTAATTTTGTTGGTACCGTAGCATTAGTTTACTTTGCACGGACTACTGATAATTCTGGATAATGCAAAGTGTAACCAAATGGAATCTAATCTATTTAACGCTTGGAGAGTGCAACTGGAAATGAACGTAATTCTAATGAAGTTAAATTATTTCGTTGAATCTTCAATTTAACATGTAAATTGTCTTGACCATGAGCTTCGAGTTATTTCGATTTACTCTCACATACTGGTTTGTTAATTATTAAATTGTGCAACATTTCGTAAGATATTTTTTTATCTTGGGTCAGAAAGGATACCATGCATAGTTGATATCTAGCTTTAGCTGGCTGGTTTGCCTCTGTGGAGATTTTGCTGTACAGCTAACAATTCCCTTCCTATTAACATCAACGGAAATATGTACCAGAATCATTTCTTTAAAAAAAGAAAAAAAAACATAAAGTTTCGAGTCGGTGTATTAACTTTTTCACTTAATCGAACTGTTGGCAATGAGCTTTTATTATAACCTGCGTTACTTTAAATGTTACTTTCACGTAACAATGTTTCTAATATCGGGAAAAAATCACAGAACATCTACCAAACGAACAAGTGGTATTGAAGACGCCTTTTATTGTTAGCAAACAGTGTGTACATTTGTGAGACTTGTACATTTCACCACAGATGTTAGCACTCTTCACTTTACATCGAACTTTTAACTCGATTCATGACTTGGAAACTAATCAATGTACTTGCTGTAAATAAAACAATGATAAACCAGAAATTTCCAAAGACGAAACCAAATACAAGAAATAATGCACAGTACAAGCAAATTTTTTTTACAAATTAATTTCTTTTCAGCCGAAGCAGTTTAATGCTTGTGGGGCTAAAACGGCTCAATTTTGAACATTACAAGACTTTTAGAGAAAAAAAAAATATCTGGTAAAGGGAGGTACCAACCCATCATTATTTATTTATTCATCGAAAGGGCCGAAAGATTGGCCAGAATTGGCCAGAATAGTTTCCATAGCTGCTGAAGGAGTACGGTAGCCTCTCACGATACCCTGGCCGGCAGTCCTGGCGGGGACTTTGCCGAGGTCCCTTTTCCAGGGGTTCGACCAGACCCGCAAACCTCCAGCAACCAGGATGAGCTCTCTCACCGCTCAGCCACGATGACTGCTGTGCACTTACGTTTCATTCGTGTGAAGTGATATCCTGATTCCAACAAAAGAAATACTCCACCAGCAGATTACTACCGCCTTTACCATTGGAGCCAATGGATGAGTGGCAATAGCCGACCGATAAATGCGAAACGGTAATTATCTGGTGATCGACTGGCACGTTCGGTCGAATCTGGCTCACGTCTTTCTAAGGAAACGAAAGTGCTTAGAGATGCCTTACTGTACGACATTATTATTTTGTTGTACGTTTCGCTGTTAGATTTCCGACTTACAGTATAGAGAACAATCATTTAATTGTTTGTGTACTTCCAAAATAAGCCACTATAAAACCCTGTTCTTAATATATTTTACTGAATATATTTAGTGTACTTTAATTTATTTATAGAAAGAATAAAATAAATTAACAGAAAATAAATGTAGAGCATGGCTGTAACTGTCCAGATGGGCACTGTTCTTATTCATAATTTGTATGGCTTCTTTGTGTGACGTCTAATAGTACAGTTAATTTTTTTTTGTTTTGTTTTGCATTAATCTAATTGCAAGAGATCGACTACTGGTTACAGCCATTTTTATGATGAGGAAGTTTCTGTGAAAAGTGTAAACACATATAATAGGAATACACATATGAGACATGTATGGCTTCCGCGTTTCAGAGTTTTATATAGTTACCAACATGGAGGAGTGAGAAAAAAGGCAGATGCTACGCGATTGGTACACCACAATTGGAAGGCATAGTGTGTTTAAAATACAGTAGCGTGCTTTCGTGTCCGGCTAGTTCAATATTATTCAAAGTAGTTCATATTTAAAACAAACTGAAAAACCCCCTCAAAAAAAAAACGTCAGGAGATTAAAACCTGCACGGTATTTCGGAGTGTTTTTCGTTAGCAGCCTGACGGTCGATTCTAATTTAAATGTACGTGCGTGATATCACATTGCGTAAATCAACCAACAGGGACCAACACAAGTTACTATTTTGCATTGAATTTCTTTCCTTCTGAAAGAGGTGAGAGGATCGATTACAAAAAAAAAGACGTATTAAAACTTGGATGAGTTCACGTGTGGGAGGGGGGGGGGGGAAGGAGATGAGTCCTAATGGCGCGTCGACAGCAAGGTCATTATGCCAACCTCAGTCACAGTGCAGTGGTCCAGGTTGCCACTGCGCCACACATTGGAGAGCTGTTAAAGAAACCCCAAATCTAGACCTTATCATAGATCTGTACCTCCTGCATAAACCTGGACCTCCTTCACGTGTCCGTAAGGGATAGTGCACTTCACAAAACGGATGTCAACTCAGTTTTTCTGGAATGGCTTTGAGCTGAACACACAGCCGAACCCCTCAGTCTATTTAACTAGATACCTATGCAGTGGGCTGCAGTGAAAATAATACTGGATTTATTAAATCGCTGCAGCAAAAGGAAGAAAGCCGTAAGGTAAACGAAGCAAGCAGTCTGCATTAAAGACTGGCCTTGTGAGGATACATAATACCAGTCTGAGAAAGAAAGAAAAGACAACTGCCCCGATTGGGACTCGAACCCAGGACATCCCGTTTACTAGCCGGGCGCTCTAACCACTGTTCTACCGCGGCGGGTATTGGCTACAGGCTCCACCAGACGTAAGTAGCTGTTCAATCTTTCTCAGTGGTGACCTAGAGGTCACTAACATAGATACAAGGAGGGAAAGCAACATTGCTTCTTGGCCTCCACACTAGAAATAATGCAAGTAGTAAATAAAGATGAAATCACAAGGTAAAGGGTAAACGAAGCAAGCAGTCTGCAGTCTGGCCTCTCCAATGTGTATTGTGTGTCTTCACAAGGCCAGTCTTTAATGCAGGCTGCTTGCTTTGTTTATCCTTTACCTTGTGATTCCTTCTTTATTTATATATTCAGTAAGGTAAACGTAACCAAGATTGACTGATCAAGTAGTGGCATGACAGACATGACTGATATTAACTGATCAAATGTCGGCATGACAGACCTGAATAATTTAGGTCAGTAGATAAGTCACCATTCCGTGATTCTTCGTCGACGTGGTATTCTCGACAAGACCAATGCTATCTGACGGCCTAGTATTGCTCAAGTTTAAATATATTTTATTTAGAATCATTAAACTTTACGCTTGAAGGGATATTGGATTATTTCTAAATTTCCATAGCAATGTCATACGAGGAGGAAGGCTCAAACTCATGGCGTCTTTTAGTCTTCTGTACGACCGGAAAGGCTGAGTAGACTATGCACCGATTTTGTCTGTCTATTCGTCCGTCACCTTTTCCCGCTTCAAAAAACGGTACGAAATTGGTTTAGAAACAGAAAAAATTAAAACATCGTTGTTTCCTTATATCTAATAGGCTCTCTCGACGTAACTCAATGAAATAATAGCATTTGATCGTCGCATTTAAACACTATAGGAAGGCACGCAACTGTAAAAACAAAAGAATTTAGTTAACGACACACATATGCTTCATTAATGAATAGGCCTACTTTCGAACCAAATTCTCCGTTAGCTGCTACTTACGAATTAACTAAAACGGTAGGTAAAAAAAAAATGGGTGTAAAAGCTGAAACTTTGGCCTTAAATCACGTTGTCACGACAACATCAAAACTCCGCACCGTGTTGCATAAACGAATAAACCTGCTATGCACTCAATTCTCCGTAAGCTACTACTTACGAAATTAAAATTGCAGGTAAAAATTAGGCCTAAAAGCTAACATATTTTTAACCGGCAATGGTGATGGTTACTACTTTTAAATTATGTAATAAAGCGCGCTACACTGTAGCAGTGCGTAATAGAGGTGTGCGCCTCCATATTTTGGAAAGTGGCGGAAGTGTGCAGAAGACCAGTTACGAGTTGGTGGAAGCTGAAACCGCTTGTTTAGTTTGATTAAGAATAGGAGCCTTACCACGGAAATGCATATTATTTATTTTTACACTTTAATCATTATAGGATTCCTTAAATGCATTTATATACATACACACACACACACATATATATATATATATATACAGGGTGATTCATAAAGTACTGAAAATAGGCCTGTAAGACATAGGCCTATGAAATGTAGGCCTATAAAATGTAGGCCTATAAAATGTAGGCCTAATAAAATGATGATGTTCAAGCGATTACTCCAAGTTTTGTGCAGTGCACCTTAGGTTATTGCCCTTCAAAAATGAATGGGGTAGTAGTTCCTGCTTCCCCCCCCCCCACGAAATAACAGGTATAGCACAGGTATAGCACGGCCCCTACAGTAGCTGAACCCAAGCTACAATCCTAGTGAGCTCATCTGATATCCTGCCTCTTCAACTTAGTGCAACATTTTATTGTTAATCCAGGATTTTAACCCCTAGTAACCGAAAAGGTTTGAAATTCGTTATTATCTCCAATTCATGTATTGTAGTGCATTTGGATCGCCAAACCGACAACCTTGCAAACCTCTGAACAATTTAGGTCAAATTTAATGAATGGCCTGAACTCAGGGTTTGAATCCGTAACTGAAACGTTTTGAAATACGGTGATATTTTCAACCGTATTCATGTTTTGCCGTGCATTTTGATTGCCAAACCGAAAACCTTGCAAATGCGTTGATATTTTCAACCGTAGGGCATTAGTAGCAGTGCAATGTAGCTTGCTTATAAGCTAGCCTAATAAATAACGTAACTGCCAGATTGAACGCCGACATTACTCGGATGTCGCAAATAAACATTAGATATTTCCTAGTTCGGAATTAAAGAAAGCCACATCCACCTTAGTTCAACACTACATTTTCGAATTGTCCGCCTTGTGCTACACTGCATGCAAAGCTTTGATCAAAATTTCCTCAAACTCCCTTAATCATATCCGGTTTAATTGTTTGACAGATCTCAACAATACATTGCTTTAGCTCCTGAACAGTCCCCAGGTGATGTAGTGCTGCGCTCAGCCTGTTCCCCATAGAAGTCAGGAGGGGTTAGATCAGGACTTCTGGGTGGCCATACTACAGCTCCTCTCCTCCCAATTCACCTAACACCAAAAGTCTGATCCAACTACTCCCGTAAATTGCGTCCAAAGTGGGGAGGAGCCCCATCGTTCTGATACCATACGGTATTTAGATGCGCAAGCGGCACTTCCTCCTCGTCTTGGAGCAGCTGTACATACTGTTCAGCATTGTGCTCCATCAATGAAGAATGGCCCTATCAACCGTGAACCCACAAACTCGCACCACATATTCGTGCTGGGATTATGTTGGTGGTGTCCCTCAATTGTGTATATGGGTTTGTGATACTGTATTTACGTGTGTTCTCTTTGTTAGGTAATATGTATAATGAAATATGGGCCTCGTCAGTGATTGCCAGACGGCATAGAAATGTGGCATCTTCATCAATGGTTTCAACAGCCCATCGCGCTAATCGTTGTCTTCCTTCTGTCATAGTCCTCCTCATCAAGGTGTTGTGGAGTGGCGAGTTCGTATCCATGGTACCCCTGTTCCCCCTGTTCCTTAAGGAATCTATGGATGGCAGTTTGGTTGGTCTTAAAATGCTGGGCAAGATCTCGTTGCGATGTTCGAGTGGTTACTTCGATTGACTCAATTTCGGCAATTTCTTCATCTGTAGCCGAACGTGGATGACCACATGCTCCCCAGTCGTCTACAATACACCCTGTTGCCTAAAATTTCCGCAACAAATTATTGAATGTGTTGTAACATGGCCTATCTCTGTTTGGATGGCGGGCGTGAAATTGTTCAATAAGAGCTGCAACGGTTTGGAAGGGTGCTCCCTCCATGCCACAAAGCAGGACTAGTTCAATCCTCTACTTATTAGTGTACTTCGGGGGCATGTCTCACAGGCCTGCACGTTTAATCTAACGTTCAACTTCAGCGTTCCAAGGAGGTGGCTACTATAGTTTGTTCCACATTATGTTTGCAGAAAACTGACTGTATGATGCCTCGTTTCCTTACACCACGATTGCAAAAACATGTGAATATCACGTGTGTAGGGTCTATACAGTTATTGTTACAGCCTACGGGTGGGATATTTACGTGTTTTTTGTACTCATAGTGGCAGGAAACGTGG